>PGOM01000099.1:176830-189911 GCA_002921335.1 Paratrypanosoma confusum | reverse complement strand
CCCCCCCGCTGTCCACCTCCACCCGCAACGATACCGCCAACACGGCTTCGTGCCTGCGGCGTGCGGACTTCACTTTCTCTCCCCTCCTTCTTCTTCCCCACCCACACGCACTGCGCTGTTTACTATTTCCTGGCGATGTTATAGGTGGCTGCCCACCTGCTCACAGGTGAGCAAACCTTGCTCCCCCCCACCTACCCCTCGTCATCGTCATTCCAGCGCAAATCAGCGCTTGTGACGTACGACGGGTGCCACCGCCAGATCGGCTTGTTCCGATTCGTGGCATGGCGGAATAAACAATGGAGGGCTCTTGAGGCAAGTATGCCATAGGGCTCGTGGTGGCCGTGCTCGGCCATCGTGACTGCTACTCGGTGCTCGCCGTAAATCACTCGCTCTTGCTCTGTCGCATCGCGTAGCCACCCGGGCCGCGCTGGCCCGTTGGGTGACACAGCTAGGCACCGTTTTCTAACGCATGTACACGGTCGCGCAGCGGTGGCCGTGATCACTCCGATACATTTGCCAGCAGGCGCGCACACGAGGGTCTGCTCCTATGGTATCACACACTGAGGCTGGAGGTGGGAGCGCACCACTACCGCCGCAGAGTAGCAACGGGGCCACAGATATTGGACTCACGCCCGAGATGGCCACCAGTGGTGGCAGTGGAAAGGAGGACATCCCTTGTGCCCTATCGAACGCGGTGCCTGAGGTCGACCGCGAGGTGAGGGAGCTACTTGAGAGCATCGTGCGTCCAATTCGGGCAGAGCTCCAGCACCTGCAGCAGCAGTGTAGACACTACCAAAGCAAGCTGCTCGAGGCGGGGAGAAGGGACGAGGAGGCGACCATGGTGCTCTTCGAAGAACGAGAGCGAGTTCAGCGCCTTCTACACGAGAACTCAGTGCTTCGGGCCAAGCTGGAGGAAAGCGAGAGCCACGCAGCGCTACTCCACGAGGCACTTGGAGAGAGAGCTGTGGCTTTAACTGATGTGATGCATGCCGCGAGCTGCACAGGGGTAGGGGGGCATGACCAAACGCGTTGTAGCTCACGACAGCTCCTCGCGTACTACCCGTCCGTGCTGGCCCCAGTACGCACCTTGCCCCGCCAGGTGCCGAGTGGTGCATCGGCCTCTCATACGGAGTGCTCCCGCGCCAGGCCTGAGAGCAGGGCTGTCGACCCCAGCCTAGGCGACGTTAGGTGCGACGCACCCGTGCCTTTGTCTATGAGCCTTCGCCACGCGGGCAGCATCACGCGATGTGACGGTGCATACCCTCGAGGCAACGGGGTGCCGAGCGGAGGCATTGCGGAACAGGTCGCCCACGCAAACGAAGCTGCATCTCCACTACCTTCAGTAGGGGTCTCCCGGAGCGCAGCGGTGCTGGCATTGGAGGAGAAGGTGGCGTTTCTTGGCTGCCAGCTGGATGAGCTGCGGAAGGCGTACGAGCAGCAGCGCGGCCAGCGCATTCGCAGCGAAAAACTGATGGAGGCGCAGTTCTTCGACGAGTCTGAACGGAAAAATGCCACCATCGCGTCACTGCGTGAACAGCTGCAGGTCAACGTTCGGGAGCTGGTGGTGCATCGCCACCAGAACCAGCGCACTGTGCGTCAACTTCTTCAAGAGTCGGAGCAGCTTCGCCACTCGTTGCATGAGCACGCCCATGCTCTCGAGGCTCTGCGTGAAAAGTTCCAGAAAGAGCTCAAGGCGGCCGTGGCGCGCGCGGAGGGCCGCACTGCGCAGAAGATCGATACCCTGCGACGGGAGCGTGACGAGCTGCGGGAGGTGCGGCGCGATGAGGTGGCCGTGTTCACCGCCCAACTTGCCGACACTGAGGCGGAGTGCGCTTCTTTGCGAGAGCAGCTTAACGCCGAGCGGAAAAGAGTTAGTAAAATGGAGGTGCGTCACCGGCTGGGGCTGGAGGGGGTTCGGAGCGAAGGGAACCTCATGAGGCAGCAGCTCCGGGCGATGGAGAAGAAGGTGTTCTTCTCCCACGCACGGCGCGAACCGCTGCTCTCGTAGCGCCCGACGTGCCCCGGCACGCGACTCGGCACCTCTCTCTCGCTCTATCTTATTCACTGCCCCCCCCTTCTTCTCTCAGCTACTGCCCACTTAGAGTACGGTAGATCCCTCCCTCTCCCACCCTGCACCTCTCTCGTGGCGTGAGTCAGAGGCGAGCCTAGTGAGTGCTTCTCGGCTCGCGTAGCATGCTTTCTACTGCCATACAGGTGCCAAGCAATCCCAGTGGCTGCACCAGGCCCTTTTTCCTTCTCTATGCTGGGGGCGCCCAGAAGCGTGGAGCGCGATTGATTTATGTGCAGCTCCGCGACGAGATGACTTCTGCACAAATCCATCGTGTGGGCACCTCGCGCGGCTTCCTGCTCTACTCCCTCGACACGACGCCGTCGCAATGATGGAGTAGGTAGTAAGTGCCGTCGGCCTTTTTTTTCGGCCAGGCGAGCGCCACGAAACGCACACGCACACACGCACTTTCCCTCACACGTTCTCCAGCTTGTCACTTGCGCCGTGCGCGTTTCTGTCACGTGTAAACGCTTCTGAGCGTATCGGTTGTGATCTGACAAGAGTATGGGATCCGCTGCGGCTGTTACGTGCGCCGAATCGTGCAAAGTGTCTCGCACCCAGAGCCATGCGCTCGCTGCCAACGTCCAACCGCATTCTTCTCCTATGCGCCAGTATCAATGATCGTACAGCGTGGCCCTTCTGGAAGTTTTTGCAGCTGAAGCAGATCAAGCCCAACTGCAACTTAGATTTAGCGATGTTGGCGTTCAACAGTGATGGTGGCAGCTTCGAGGCACGGATTGTGACGGGCCATGGTGGTCAACCGCTCACGAGCTCGCCAACCTCGCGCAGCAGCAGCTCTAGCTCTGCGGGGCAACGCCACGCTGTAGGCGCTGGCAAAGGCGCACGAGGTGGCCGCGGCCACAGCCGTGGGGGTACTTCTTCGTCGCCCACTGCCACCATGAAGTCGTCGCTGAAGAACTACGAGCATATTCGGACCTTTGACGAGGAGTTGCTCGTGTCATTCCTAGAGCGGTACTACGACAGCGAGAAGAACATGTACCTCGTGTACGGAGGGCACGGTATGGGAGACTATCTGGAGCTGGAGGAGAACAAGATCGCGCTTCAGGTAGCGGATCTTGCAGACATTCTTACACTGGGGCGGCGTGGCCCGGGGTCGTCCACTCCCGGGGCAGGTGAAAAAGGGAAGTTGCGCACGAAAGGTAAACGAGAGGCGGCGCCCGCGCCAACCGGTGCGTCCTCAGCCGCCAAGGAGGAGCTAGGTGCGTGCTCCACGAGTTCGGGTGCTTCAGCGCCATTCATCGATCCATTTCAGCGCCAGCGACAGGCAGTCAAGTACTTTTTCGAGGCCATTGTATTTGACGCGTGCTTCATGGCCAACCTGGACTGCGTGTACTCGCTGCGTCACAACACGAATCTAATCGGAGCATGTGAGGGCTACATGTGGGAGAACGACGACAACCTCGACGCGCACATCTTCAACTCCCGCACGGCAGCTGCAATGAGCCGCATGAACGATCCCATGCAGATCTTGGAGTTCATACAACGCGACTATTGCTCCTCGAGTAAGCGGGGGGACTTCTCCATTCTCTCAACGGAACACGTGGAGGAACTGCACAGCTACTGTGAGTCGTACGTTATTCCACGGGTGTATGACCGCGCAACGTTTTACACATCGGAGCAAACGCACATGCTGCACACGCTCGCTGAGGAGGCACTTGCCACGGCGAGCGGTAGTCGAGGGGAGGCGGGTTCCACCGAAGAGAGTGACCTCGAAAGTGACGAAGAGCAGGACGTGCTGGGACCTGCCTCGGCGGAGAAAATCCCGCGCACGGAGGGGGCGACTGGTGCGCATGACGACGCTAAATGCCCAGCGCTTCCTAGCGGTAAGTGTGGTGCTGCTACGGCAGGCGGGCGGCCCGGGCGGCTGAGCAAGAGGATGCGCTTGTTGCAGGGTGTGCAGTTTGAGCACTCACTGTACCCCTCGGAGCTCGACGACAAGTATCTCCTCGACTTGCGATCGTACCTTTTTGACATCGTCCGTGAGGAGGAGATTCGCGAGCAGGCCGCCCTAGCTGCCGCGAGTGCGATCAGCGCCACAGCCCCATCTCTACAGGCTCACGGACGGGCAGAGCCAACTGGGGGTGGGAGGCCCATCGAAGCATCGTCTTCGGGGGTGCTGTCAGGCTCCCAAGCGCGGGCGGTGAGTGGCTCAGCTGAATGCTTGGAGACCGAAACGGAGATCGCCGCTGCAGCGCGTGAGGCGGCGGAGGTGGCTCTATCTCAGGAGATTCCTCGAACCCGAATCGTGGAGACCCAGGGCCGTATCCCAGAGGAGGATCTCCCTGCCGCGGCCACAGCGTACGAGAGGGAGTCTGATGGCGCCGATGGCAGTGCTAGGTCCACCTCACGTAAGGGGGCTGTGCATGCTGTCACGACATCATCATCACAGAGTTCACTATCAGGGAAGAAAGCTGGCGGGAGCAGCCGCGACGCCGAGGGGGCCGCGGCCTCGCGCAAGACTATCGCTCTACGCGGTTTAGAGTTGTTCTACAAGGTGGTGCGCAAGCACACTCAGCCGGAGGAGCGCCACGTTTACGCGTCGTACCTTGGTGGGCTTTCCATCTCCGTTCACGAGTTCAGCCTGTGGTCCAAGCCGCGCCGACCGTGGAAGTGCAGCACAGAAAAGTTCAGGAAGAAGGCGGAGCAGTTCCTGCGACAGGGCCGCGTTCGAGGTGTCAGGATGACTGAAGCGGAAGCCGCGACCTCCACCCGCCGTCGCTCGGAGAGCAGCTCTGAGGCCGGCGCATCTTCACCTAAAGGCACCGCGGAGACCTCGAAGTCCGCTCTCGGTACCAAGGGGAAGTCCGACGACGGACAGAAAAAAGTGTCCGAGGAAGCCCCAAAGAAAAAGCGCTCGCACAGCAGCGGCAGCAAACTTTCGATGGACACGTGGAGCCAGCCTGCGCCAGCGGCGGAAACGAAACTGCTGCCTGCAAGCTCTGGCTCCGCGACGCCGCGCAGTAACGTCGTTCGCCGACGACGGAAAAGCGTGTAGCTCACTCCCTACACTGGCTATCAGATTCTACTCATGCCCGGGCAGATTCAATAGATAATCCGGTCCGTGTGAGTTTTGTACCCCCCCCCCCTTACGAGCGCTGCAGCGCCATGCCCACCCCTGCTTCCGCACCACTCACATACCGAAACGTCGTGTAGCGGGGCTTGTACGAGCTGCTACCCTGACCCAAGATGGCGCACAGAAACGGTGACGTAGGGGATTAGGATGGTAATAGTGGGGAGTTGGAGGCTGTGGGGGCTCGAGGATGACGCTCTAGGGCTGCTGGCTGCCGCCCCGATCGTTGCGCTGCTGTCCTGCCGTACCACTGCCTTTCTCTTCAGGCTCCAGTAGTCGCTCATGAAATTTCTTTTCTCTGGGCAGGTTGGGTGCATTTCACTTGATGTGGGTGGCAATCGGCCGAAGCGGGTCTGATTCACGGTAGCGCTTGGAATTCACAGAACGCTTGGTGGGACGAGCACGTAGATCCAGAGCATTTTTGTGCCGCTCTGTGGATGAGTGCGAGTGTCTGTTGGACTCCCTTCTTGCGATCAGGTGTCGTTCAACGCGGAGTGGAGCGCAGCAGGTCGACGCGACCGTGGGCCCTGTTGTACCTCGCGTAGGTTTAAAGGCCATCATTGCCTTATCAAATTCCGTGCTGCATTTTGCCGTGATGCTACAAGATACGGGGTTGATTTTTGCCGGGTTCGATGAGTCGCAGCGCCGCGTCCAGTTGAAGGGCCCATTCGGTGGTTTTTACCACGTTGACGTGGATCACGTCAACGGCGTTGGCTACGGGACGGTTCTGGGTCCCTGCGAAGCTTCCCTCGCCGAGTCTGGCGAATGTGGAAAGGCAGAGGACACCGAAGGAGGAAATGGTGGTGAATCCTTCTCGCTGCAAAAGGCTGGGCTGTACTTTGTGCTTGGCCGCTCAAGTGGCTCTCTGTTCATCCAGCCACTGGAGTATGCTGCAGTTGTTAAGACACCAGACAACCTACGACAACCCGACGTGCACGCTACAGGTTGCTTGGCGAGCGGCGCAGCTGCTGGCAGCACGGCAAATGGCAACCAATCTTCGTGCGACGGGGCGTCTCTCCACGGCTCACGCTTATGCTCTTCTGTAGTCTCCCTCTGGTGGACTGGCCGCCCGATGATGGGACATGGTGGTACCGAGGAGATCGACGCGGCCGGGACGGTTGAAGATCACGCGAGCTCCTTCGCAAAGCGCCACTTCACCGTCTGGAAAATTGACGAGTCTCATGCTCTCAAGGAGCTTAAAGTGGTGGATTGCCGTTCCTCGACCCCCTCTTCGGCGGTGCCCCAGGCTGCGGATGCTGTGGGACATGATCCTACAGCGCACAAGGCCACTGCGGAAGAGGCAGCGAGCGCTACGGTGGCAGGCTCAAGTACAGATGCCTTTGCGCAGTGGGTCGTAGCTTTTTCACGGCGTATTGCACACACTTCTGCGCTCGACGCGCAGTGCTGCAATGTGCTGCAATCAGAGACACGGGGCAGTCCCGCTCCCCTGGGCCTGCTGAGGAGTGCTGTTCCACTGACGCACTTGCGCGACTTCGGCAGTCAGCAAGAGGAGGCGCTGTGGAAGCAATTCGGCGTTCAAGTGGGCGAGCTATACGCGTTGAAAACGTGGGGTGGGGCCCTGGTCGCGTTCCACTGCGTTCTGCTCGGAGTGCCGTGGGTGCGCAAGTTGGTGCAGCAACCACGCACCACACGCAGCAGTGCCACCGCTGAGTCGAATATTACGTGGGAGAACTTAAGGGTGATGTTCGACAGCCCCTCAGACGATCGCGCTGCGCACCTCGCTTTGTCGACGCAGTCGTACCCGTTGTTTGGCTGCTTCACGGGGCAGGGTGTGCGGGGCTTGTACGGTCTGTGTGACCTACCCATTTCCCATGCAGGACCCGCAGGACTCAAGCCGACCCCGTGCCGGGCATCGCTTGCGCTTCGCCCTGACCAGAACCCGGGTGCAACGGATCTCCTCGCCGGCAACATGGTGGCTACCGTAGCTGAGCCCAGCCGGGCCGTTCTTCCCCACCATGCACGTGATGACCAGCGGACGCCTGCGCGTGGGACGTTTTCCTCGGAACTCGTCAGCTCACCGATGCCTGCCTTGTCAGCATCGGTCCCGTTCTTCATCAAGGGCAGTGGAATCGTTTGCAGGGGCCCGTTCAACGTGCCTCTTATTTGTGAAGTAGGCGACCGCCAGCTCAAGCAGGTATTTGGGGTATCTCACGGAGAATGGCTGCGCTCGCTTCCGATGACTGCTTATGCCCCCAACGCTGTCGACAGCCCAAGTGGAGGAACTCCCCTCCGCAAAGCTGAGGCGGCAACGCGCCGAGCGATGGTCGTTGGTTCTCACCAGGGAAACCTCGTCGTGTTGTTCGATGGCGACCAAAAGGGGACAGTGCTACGCAACGTGACGGACTCAGCGACGCTCCGCGCGCTGTTTGTATCGGAGACCGCCAGCAGTATCCCAAGCCCGGCGTGCCAAAATGATTCCACCCAGTCCTCCCACCCGCATCCTTCGGCGGATAGCCCCACCAGCCTCAGCTTGTCGCCGTCCGCTTCCTCTGGGCACGGCTCGCTGCCACCTCGCCCACCGTACAGCTGCCCGGCTAGCCATTCCGACACGCTCCTCGAGCCAGAGCCGCTGGGTGTGACAATGCAGCCTTGTGGGAGCGTTCTCAGCCCAGTTCAGACGGAAAAAGACACACACAGGCCACCGGAGACAGTGCCGGCAACGAAGCAAACCGACCGGCAACTAGTTAGCGGTGGAAGCCCCGCGAAGCGAGTCAAATTCGCTATCCCGTCTGATCGCAGCAGTGAGAGTTGTGATACCCAGGATGTGCCCCATGAGACCTTTGGCGGTGGTCAAGTGGTAGAGCTGGGTACCCCCCGCTGCCGCAGCAAAGAGAGCTCCATGCAGCGCGACAGCGAACCAACTTCAGACCTTCCTCTGGAGGGCAAGCCTTCCACCGCTTGCTCCGATCCATGCGGAGGCTTAGGTACCCCCACTAGCAACGCGGAGGACGTTTTTCAGTGTTGGACACGCTTCGGTAAGCTCGCAATGAGTGTGAGCGAGCCGCTGTTGCGCGAGCGCTTTGGCGTTGTTCATGGCCAGCTGCTGCAATACGTCAAAGGAATCGATCAGGGAAAGCAGGTGGTGGTGGTTGGAGAGCGAATGGGTAACTTGTGGGTGACGGAGAGGGTGGATGTGGACTCGCTTGCAGTGCAAGGCAGCCCTGTGGCAACCAAGCCGTATTGCTACTCGATACCACACGTCTTCTGCAGCGACACACTGGAGCGTATCGCGGGTCTGGTCCCCGTGACTCCAGCGTGCGACTCACCGACCGGCCCAGAGGCGGAGCGCTCGAATTTCCCAGCTCTCACCGCGGCGGCCGGCCGAAGCTCCTTATCACGAGTATCGGATGCTCTACCTCAGCGAGAGGGCTGCGGCGTGGTGGTTGATATTTCGCACCTTTCGAGCATCTCTACGACACCGCCTATGACCCCAGGTCTGGAGCATACGACTCCTCTGCGTTCGACTGAGACGACACGTGCGGAGTCGATTGAGGCTGATCTGCCACCTGCAAGCGATCCAGTCTGCGAGATCCCGGCCCCGCAGCCGCCCGAGAGCGCCCGGCGGTGTAAGGACGACGGAGGCGTCAATAGGGTGTCACCCGCCACTGACTCCGGCCACGAGAGTTCCACGCAAGAGGGTAGAGACAGCTCGCTGTCTCCACATCACTCATCGGGGAGGCCCACACCTGATGATCCCAGCAATAGATGGGTGGGGGCGGATGCTGAGAGCGATGGGGGCGATGAGGACGCAAATTCCGAGTTCAGTGCAAAGACAGGCAGCGAGCGCTGTGCGGAAGGATCGAACCGCGGTGCTGAATGCCTCGAAAGCGATGGCAACGTAGAGGTCGCTGAGGACGCCGACGGCTGGTCCAACATGTCGAGTCTGTCGTCTCACGCCACTTCCAAAAAATCAGACCCACCGAGCCCATGTGTGCCAACGACCACTGAACCACCAGAGTTGGTGCGTATCCATCGCGACCCTGCTCCGGTCGAGGATGTGAGTGACAGCGGCAACTCTAGCACCTTGCAGTCAGGCTCGCAGAGCCTAGCCTCTGGCACAAACTCTAGCGATGGCTCAGTCGCAGCTGCCGACTCTGGGGCTTCTTCCCCGGTGCCTGTAGTTGAGCGAGAGGAGACCCCGTTAGGGGAGCTTCATGATATCACTGCTGCGTTGGCTGACCCTGTGGAGAGAGGCAACTCGGGGCTCCTAGCCGAGGATTCTCTGGTCACGCCCTCGCGACCCGGGGAGATGGAGCCGAGGGTTGCCTGCCACGCAGTTGCAGAAGCATTTGCTGGGGATGCGTGCTGCGAGGGCCATGGGGCGGAAGTCGTGGTGACGCGGGAACCTAGCCCATCCTTGGGGCACGTAGAGCAAGGATGTGACGTGGTAGCTGTCGAGCTCATTGTGACGCGGGCTAACTCTACGGGTGGCACTAACTGCTCTGCATCGGAGGGCGAAAGGGAATGGCCTCGTGTGGCTACAGAGGAGCATGAGCAGGAGCAGGAGCAGAGCAGCGACACCTTTGAGTGCAGCGTGAACAAGATGTGTGAAACCGCTTTGACGTCAAAGGCAGCGGCCTCGATTGTACTGGATGCGTCGTCGGAAGGCTTTCCAAGGCCTCAGCTCCCTCCGCTGACGGTGTTTCTAAAAGCTGTTGCGCTGTGCAGGCTGGGTTATGTGAGCCCAGCATCGGGTGAAAGCGCACCACTCGACGTGGACGCGTCGATTGCGTGCATCAGCTACTACACGATACGTCCTAGAGAGCGTATTGACGAAGCCAAGAAACTCCTCACCGAGGAAACTAGACAGCTGTGGGAAGACAGGGAGGGTTGTGGGGGTGATTGGGCAGATGCGGTGCCGTTTGGCAGCGCGACGGAGGTGCAGCTTGCGCGCTTTCTTTTGCAGCAGCGGCTACTTACGTGCTAAGATCTGCAGCCGTATCATACCGTATCACCCTTTCCCTTCCTACCACCCCCACCAAGCACTATCCAGGTAGCACAGGCAGCGTTCTTGGTGCTCCTGCCCGTCGGCTGCTCGCTTTCTTTCATTCCCTACCCTTCCCAGCGGACGTCATGGCGCGGGGAGGGAGAGGGGGGGGGGACTTTGCCTCTGCCGGCTGTGTGGGCAAAGCAGCGTGTGTGCCGCTGCGCAAGTAAAAAAATATTCCTTCCCCTGAGTCTGTCGGCCCCACTGCTGCACTGCATCATCCTGCGCCTGGTGCTGCGTCGAGTGACATCTTGGTGCTAGTGGGGTGGAGTGAAGGTCGGGGGGGGGGAAAACCGCGCCTGCCCCATGGGGACGCGTACCCATCGTTTTTGAGAGCCAGCAACATTAGAAGGGCCGTTACACGGCTGCGCGAAGTGAAGTTAAGGGGGGGGTTTGCCCAGCGTTGACGAATGGCGGAGGGCAGTGGCGTGCTGTCACAGGGGCCAACGCTAGCCCCACATGACGCCCCCAACATGCTTAGCCTGTTTATGACGCAGTATGACTACGACTACCATCGCACCTCGGCGTTCGGATCCACCGGTGGAGAGGCTTCTAAGGCCCCCGGTGAGGATGGCGATGAGATGAGTGGGGATGTGCGCAACCGCCCCGTTGACCTCCACGCATCTACGGGGGAGGGTCTGAGCAATGCGTCGGTGTATACGACGGACTACACCAGGAGAGATAGCCGTTTTAGGGGGCCGGTGAGTGCGCTGGTTGCTGCCGCGTCCAGGCCACGAAATGCACAGGAGTGGGGTACTGCTTTTATCCGTGAGCGACACCCGCCTACCTCTGGCCCGCTACGCCCCTCACTGGATGACGTCACGACCTACCGGGAGGCGTATGGCCCAGTGGACATGAACGAGTTTCAGCACCTTCAACAAGTAGCCTCACGAGGCGAAGACGACGTGGAGCCATACCTCCATCCTGGGGCCAGAGCGTCTTCATACGTTCACGACTTTCTCTACATCGACGACACTGGTTCTGATCCAAATGCCAGTGTCGCCCCGAAGATCACCTCTAGGGAGAGCCTCCTGCCCAAGGTAGCCACTGGCAACTCTCACCCCCGCGGTGGGCACGATGGGAAAGGCGAGAGCTTCGGGCATCGGCCGGTGCCACGCCGTCCTCTCAACATGTTTGGGGGGAAGGGCGATTACTTCTGCCACTCGACACTCTACGGCGACAGCAGTCTGGCCCATCCTACCCAGCTACCGCGTGGTGTGCTCGACTCCTCCAACGCGCATCTAATCCCTCATATCCACGACAAGGCAAAATTGCTGACGCTGCTGAGCGGACGTGGTGCGCACGACGCCAGGCGCCAGCCGGTGGCGGAGTCAGAGTGGAAAACCTCAAGCAGCCAGTACGACCCGTCAGATGATACCAACCCCGTGATGATGGCGCAGACGGAGCTGGCGCGGTCACAGGTGTCTCGGAGACTGGAGAACGAGGGGTTCATCAAGAAAACCATCTACCAGAGTGACTTCATCGACCAGAAGCTTCTCCCAGAGCTTCCCAACAACACACTGGGGGGTGCGGCTGCGGGGGCGGACAGCCTAGCTGGCATGGCCGCTACCAGCGGTGCGACACCACTATTTTCCCGCAGCGGCTGTGGAGGGTACGCTGCCGCGGATGTTGAAGAGAGTCTGGCGAGCGGCCAAGCCAGAGAACTGGCTGCGACCATCAACAACGCGGTGTACGGAGGTGTCATTCGCGCGCGTGCCGCACCGAACTTACGCAGCTCCAAATCGAACTCCGCGGGCGATTCGGGGTGGCGGCATTCACGATACTCCAAGCAGTTTGTAGGGGCACCGGGGCCTAGAGCCGCGTCACTGTCGGCGGCCCTAAACTCCACCTCATTCCTTTACCCAGGGCAGCTGCCGATGCCGGTCAGAGCGGGGGCTGGTGGGGGTACTGCTGCGAGCTCCGTTGCTGGGATGGCCCAAGCCCGGCTCTGTGCGGGTGACATGCTGGAGGGGACACTCACGAAGCGCGCGAAGGAAGGCGAGCTGCACCGGAACTCGCATGGCTACCTGAAGGATAGCAGGCCGCATACAGTGAGCGCGGGGGAGTGGGCGAAACTGGAGGATGCTGACCTACTCGCCAGGGTAGACAGCCGGGGAGACCCGCACCAGCAGAAAATGCGGTAGGCCAGCGCAGAATTCGAGGAGGAGGTGGAGAGTGACGGGCTCGAGTTCACCTTCCTTTTACGCTTTTGCAGCCCGTATCCTCCCCCAGCCGCCACGGGCGGTTGCGGGGCATCGCTTTGTATAGCGAGCCCGCCCTGCCTCCACGGCCGCACGCCAACCCCCCTCATGTTTGTGAGACTGCGATCCCTAAGCTTCGCCACTCAAATATATCTTTCTCACCTTTGCCGCTCCTCACCCCCCCCCCCAACTACTCTCGCACCCTCGAGCACGGCTACTACGCGTCTGCCTGCTGCCATCATTCCCTGAGACTGTCACGTATTGAACAGCTCACTCGTGCCCATGTTAAATGGGGCGCAGTGGAACAATCGAGGGGGTTTGGGGATGTACATCAAGAGTGCACCGTTGCATGTATAGTGCGGTGACGCAGCCGGCAAACGCCAATACTTTCAGTACCAACACCCAAGCACACAGCTTGCGCACCGCTTCAATGGGCTATGTGCTGGCTTGGAAACTGCTGGTTAGTGGCACGTAGTGCGGCTCGCTGTAATCCTATGAGCTTTCCCCCCTCTCATTCTTCCACTGGTATTCACGCCTTACAGTGTAAAGGGGGAAAGGGAGTCGTAGTTGCTGTGAATAGTCAGTTGTTTCCTGTGTCCGTAGTACACCGTGACTCACGCTTGTTTCTGGGGGCAGTGCACTTCAAGTGCCTCGCATGATGAATCCGAAGTGGGTAACGCATCAGGTTGACCGCATCCAAATTGCGCATGCTC
>PGOM01000099.1:148305-166767 GCA_002921335.1 Paratrypanosoma confusum | reverse complement strand
GGGGGGGGGGTGAAGGGGGTGCAGCAGTGGGTCGTACTTGGCAACTGACTGGCGAGCAGGCTGAGCTGGGCATGGCGCTGTGCGATGCCGCTGATCGGTACGTGACCATGCAACTCACTTCTATCGCTCTGCTCCTGTCATATGGGCCCTTTTGCATTAGCCGCGATGCAAGGAAGAGAGGGAGGGAGGGAGGGAAGAGGGGGAGGGGGAATTGCGCGCAGTTCTCATTGCTCAGAGACGAACTGCTCCCTGCGAGATTGCCGCATTTGGCATCGGAGGTTGTGTGTGTGCAGTTGTCGTCGAGCCGCTTCCACACTGGGCCGGTGTATTTGTCGCGTGACGTAGCGCTATATTTCGGGTATTCCACCGACGGTGGCTGCCGTGCGGTGCCATGGCCATGAGCGCCGATGCTGCAGTGGGGGGAATGTCCCACTCACTGCGTGGTCTGCCACGGCTAGCCGCGGCGAGCGTGTCTGCTGCAGATGGCGGTCGGAATGGGAAGACCGCAAAGCACGCTGCCTTGCAGCAACCTAATACGATCACAATTCTTCGCGCGATTTATCAGCAGGCTCAGCGCCGTCGAACGCGTTTCGATGATGCGCTGGCGGACTACGATAAGCTGAACACCGGGATCATTTCTGAGAGTCAGCTACGGCGTGCCCTGGCAACGCAGGGTGTTTCCCTCACCGATGCGGACTTCGCGATTCTGGCCGCGGCGTTTGCATACCCAGACCAGACGGTTCGGCCTCTGGGCAAGGCGAAGAGCAGCAGCAGTCGAAACCCCAATGTAAACTACCGCGATTTCCTCAGCGTACTCACGCTCCTTGGTCGGGAAGGGGAACATCGACTGACTGAGACACACGCTATTCGCACAGACGGAGCTGGCGGCCCAGCCGCTGTCCACGACGCTGGATCCAGTGTGAGGGCCGTGGCGACCCAGCCTGACGCTGAGGGACGGCGGCGGGTGCTGGCACCCCACGAGGAACTGCTGCTGACGTACGTAAACCGCAGGATTCTGGCCAACTTAGCGGTGACAGGTGCAGATCTGCGTCAGCCGTTCACCGAGTTCGACAAATTGCGACGTGGAAGGGTTACGGTCGCTCAGTTTGAGCGATGCGTTCCTCTTTTCGTGCACGAGGACATTGCGGTGCCACTACACCTTACTGGGGGCGGAGAGGGCGCTGATGGCATGAAAGCACGTGGGCAAAAAAAAACGTCCGGCCGCCCTGCCCCCTCTGTGAAGTTTTCTGTTCCGCTGACGGACTCGGCACCGCGCGCAAACGACTCGGGCTCGGCTGTTGCAGCGGACAGCTCGCAAGTGGTGGCCGCGGATGGCCTTCACCCGGTGCTCCGAGGCCACGTGGTGGAGCTACTGAAGCGGAAATACGGTGATGCCGCTGGTGTGGATGTACACTACAGCGACTGGTGCGACGACGTGGAGGAGCAGGAGCGGCAGCGGCAGGAGCGGCCGGCATCTGCGGCGGCGCCTGTCGCTCCGAGTGAGGAGGGCGCTGCGTCACGTGACATGAGGCTTCAGATACTCCTTTCCAGCCTCGGTGATTCCGCGCGATCTGATACGAGTAGACCGGTGAATGGCTCGCTCACCGCGGATCAGCTGATGGCGATCCTTCGGCACCTCTTTGCCATCAGCAAGCTGCGCTGCGAAGACTACTTCCGCGACTTTGACAAGAAGCGCACTGGGCTGGTGACACCCCACCAGTTCACCTCCGTGCTCGGACGCCTTCCACTGCGTGACTTTTCGTTGACGGAGGAGCACCTGCAGGTGCTGCTCCAGGCGTACTGCTGCGGGCTGCACCGCCATGACGCGCCAGCCCAGACACTGGGCGCAGCTGCCGCAGAGCCCCATACACTCGACCCTTGTGTGAACTACATACTCTTCCTTGCGGATGTCATGCCAGGACACCGGGGCATCTTTGGCGGCACCGCGATCAAGGACCCGAGTATGTCGAAAGCTGCTGACCCAGGGTCGGTAGGTTGGAGTGGTACGAACACGTCCACGGCGGTGGCCTCCGTCGTAAACGAGCCGCTTCCTCCGCAGCTGATGGCGCAGGCGGTCGCCGTGCTGGAGCGAGTGCGCGCCATGGTGTCATCGAGGCGGATCAACCTGAAGCCAGTCTTCCACGACTTTGACCGCGCGCGCAAGGGCATCTACCAGCATCGCACATGCACTGCTTCTCGCTTCGAGCGCGCGCTTGTGACAAACAAAGTGAATTTGTCACCGCTCGATGCAGCGCTCCTGGTGGAGCTGTACCGTCTCCCTCGCACCGACGGTAGCCGTGGCGACGAGGTGAACTACCATCAGTTCATGCTGGACGTCGATCCTACTCTGGTGCATGCCGGCTCCACGCAGGTGTCTACAAACCGTGCTCTACCACCAATTCATGGCAGTGGTGAGTTTGGTGTCGAGGAGGCGTCGGTCGGCTTTGCCTCGTTTGGATCTGGCACCAAGGCGGGGCAGGATGCGTTAGCGACGTCACTCGAAGACGTTCTTGCAAAGCTAACGCGCCAGGCAGCTGACCGCGAGCTGAGAGCTGACGACTTTTTCATTGACTTCGATCCACTGCGCAGCGGCGTACTGCAAAAAAATCACTTTATATCTGCCCTTGGCATCGCTGGGTTCCACTTGCGACCGTGTGAGCTGGAGCTGCTCTGCCAGGAGTTCCGCGCGGCACGCGTGAGCGATCACGTGGATGCAACCCAGTTTATCGCAGCGCTGAAGCCATTCGTGGACGCGGTGATGGGCTCCCAGAGTACCAAGCGGCACCGCTTTCACTTCACGGCCACAGCTTTCGGGTCAACTGGCACCGTGAGCCACGCGAGCGAACCCGCCTCGGCCACAATATCTGCCTGGGTGCGGCAGCCGCAGCGGGATGCAATGAGGCCGCTGTCGTCGCAAGGAGCTGAGAATGCAAAGCATGAAGCGGGTACACGGGCGCTGCTGGACCGACTGGCGCACATCATTCGCACCAGACAGCTACCGCTCGAGTCTCTTTTCTCCGATAGCGACAAGCATCGACGTGGAAAAATTTCTCTCCAGCGCTTCGAGCAGGCACTCTCGCGGCAGCGCATTTCCATCAGCAAGGAAGAGCTTTACCTTCTTGGCGAGCTCTACGCGTGCCATGGTGAACCCGATATGATCGATTATCGCCAGTTTATTAGGGACAGCGAGGCGGTCATGTCCGGTATGGGACAGGGGTCCAGCTTTGCGGGGTCGAAGATTGGGCTCTCTATGGAGGCGAAGACGGCGTTAGATAATACAGCAAGTACGTCGGAACCTCCGCCTGACCTAGAGAGTGTTCTGCTGGTCGTGTGCCGATTCTTGCAAGAGCGTCAGGCACGCCTGTCTGAATTTTTTCCCGATGGCGATGAGCTCCGACATGGCCGTGTGTCGAGTTGCCGGTTCCGCCACTGTCTGTCCATTCTGGGCTTGGCACTCGATGAAAGTCAGCTGCGCGTGCTTGAGAGCGCGTATGCCGACGTGGCGACCGCGTCCTCGTGCACCCGCCCCGACGTGGTTTACCCGAAGTTCCTGTGTGACGTTGAGCTACGCATGGAAGCGGGGGTGGGCCAACGCCCACCCTCCGCGTTGCGGAAAGAGGCGGAGCACAGCAGCAGCTGGCGTGAGTGGACTGCTGCCAACATGGCCACCAGTGGCTCGAGGCTGGGTGGGGAGTTCGGCTCAGCGGGTGAACCCACCGCTCTCGAGGACGTGGAGCGGCTTCAAAAGATTCTAGCAAAGATTAGCAGTACGATTCGCTCTTACCAAGCTGAGGCTGCTCCCGCGCTCTACCAGCATGACAAAATGAAGAAGGGACGCATCCGTGACGGTCAATTTTTTTCTGCCCTGGCGCTGCTTGGCGTGCGCGTCAGTCCCGAGGAGTCGCGTGTCCTCAGCAGAGCGTTCTGCACTGGCGGTGGGGAAGTGAACTACGCTCAGTTCCTCCATGCAATCCAGGCCCTTTCGTAGAGCCCCATGACTTTCTGACGACCCCCCCCCCCCACCTCCTCCCTTATCTCGAGGCGTTGCCATCATGTACAGCACGGAATCACATGGGGAACCCCGATCCTGGGGCTTTATCTCCCACTTTTTTTGCACGCAGGGTCATCCACTCAACCCCAGATCGCGCGAATGTCCTCTGAGGCCACTCAACTTCAGATGATCGGCGCCCCCTGTCACGCCGGTGCGTGATGGCCCGTAGCCGTCGTGGAGCGGAGTTGGAGGGTGGAGCCTGCCTCCATCTACCTACCCCATTGCCCCCCTCTTCTCCCTCCTCCCTTCTATCTTCCTACCTCCCTTCCCCCTAATGAGCTCATATACCTGAGGAATTTTGTACATCGCTGTAGCATCGGTCGCTCATGCTGATCGAGGCTGGTCGTGAGCTAGAACCTGGGGGTCTTTGCACGGTCATGAATGCCCCTTGAGTCTCCCTCAATCGCTTCCCTTAGACAGCTGGGGTAGGTTGCATGTACTACGGGCGCCTCCCAGGGGGGAGAGAGGGAAGCACCGTCCTCAGAGCACGGTGAAAAGGGGGTCGGCAAGGCCGTTAGAGCGGCTAGGAAGCGGTTTCGGTCGCTTGCTAATAATGCACGATGAGTGCCTGGAATGCTGGCCACACCAGAACCTGCGTCATCGCTGCCGTTGGAGTGCTTTTCATTGCACATCCACGTGAAAGTGGTCGGAGCCGGGCTGTGAGAACTGAGCCGTCCCTAACCTCGCGGGCAGACCTACCCGTCCAAACTCATATCTGCCCTCAGTTGCATGCTACCTCTTTCACTTTTGCTTTTGCTTTTGCTGTTTCTTTTTTCTACTTCCACTCCAATCTCAATATTCACACCGTCTTTCATTAGCAGCTGCTGCAGGTGCATGTGGGTGTCCCGTGGGGCATGGATCCACCTGCGCTACGTGCGAGACTGAACCAGACGGAGAGCACGACGCGCTTGCTGCGCTAGCGAGCTGCACGCGGCAGGGTCCGTAGTGGAAAGGGGGCAGGAGTGGGGAGGATTGCTCCGTGGCGAGTGAGAGCCATTCGGGCCGTACTGGGCGGCTCTTGGCGGCGATATTGCCATCGTTTATTGCCACGTAGGCTAGCTCTCTGGGGGTTTAGATCCGGCGAAATCAATGACGGATCAGCCGCTGGATGTGACCATGATGGGCAGCACGCTGCCGCAGTCATCCAATGACGACACGGATGAGCGAGGCGACTATTTCACGCGAAGCTTCATGTTTTTCGAGGCGACGCTGACGAACTACAACTGGACGATCTCTTCTCTGTCCTTGGTGATCGAGATTTTACAGTTTTTTGCCTTTGCGCTCAACCCACACCTTCCAGGAAACTTTGTCGCATGGAGCGTGGTGTTCTTTTCACATCTCCCTATGTGGGATGGAACCTACTGTGTTGGGATGTCGTACAAGCAGTTCCTCGGCTTCTACTGGGCCTTCACAGCGCTTCCATGGCTTTCGCTGGCTATTTTCGTGTTTTCAATGACGAAAGGGTCGTCGATGCCTCGGCTGCTCATCAAGACGTTTTGGAAGCACATCTACAGTGCGTTCAGCACGACTCTCCTGGTGCCGCTCGTGCACTTTCTCCTCTCGGCGATGGTGTGCAAGTATCCTATCTCGGATTCCTCCGCTAGCTGGCAGATGCCGACGACGGAAAAGGTAGGCAGCGTCGCGTTCCTGTTCCCGATGCAGGAGTGCGGTGCCGTGATCCACAGGATTCATGAAAGTTTCTCCATCGCGTTGCTAATCCTGTGGCCTGTCATGACGCTGTTCCTTCTGAGCTGCAATGTCCCGTTTGACATCGCCTCGGCATCGATCAGGCGCCGTCAGGAGAGTATTCTCGATCTCGTGCTGCTCATATACAAGATCGGGCTGTGCATCAGTTTTCATTTCTTGCTTTCGAGGGGTATGGAGTCATACTACACGTTCATCGTCGCAGCGATGTCGTACATCATGGCGGTGCTGTACGGCTTTTTCCTGCCGTACTACTCCAAGAATGTGAACCGCATCCTTGTGGTCAGTATGACTCTCGTTGGGTGGTGCGCGACAACGCAGTACATCACTTTTTTTCAGGGAAGCACGCTTTTTGTGGAAAGTGGCGACTACTACGCTGTGCTTTGCGTCCCAGGGGCTATTCTAGGTATCGCGGCGTACTTGATGTCGCAGATCCGCTACGACCGCCACACCATGTACCTCCAGCGTCGCTGCCGCTATCGCGGCTTTGTGCCGCTGACTGAGAACCCTTTCGCTGTGGCCGCGCTCCAGGGCGACAGCGAGCTCCTTCCGTTTCCCCGGCGCTTACCCCGCACAGACTTGGCATTTTCCGAATTCCGCGCGATGGAGGCTATCCTTATTGAAGAGGGTCTGATCGACGAGCTGAGGGCTGCATCGTTGGATATGAGAAGCGCCGTGGATAATAGAAGCACAACGAAAAACCATACGCCCCGTGCTGAGCGCTTAGCAGGCGCCAGTAGGGCCAATATTGCACATGGTAGTCGCGACGATGGGAGCTGGTCGTCTCCAACAACGAGCCGTGCGAGGGGCGCGCTTCAGGGGAAGGTGGACTACTTCGGGTCCGTGAGCCTCGAGTCGCTCGGGCGCGTGCAGGTGGTTTCACCGACGCTGAGTACGGTATGGGTGCCTACCGACGCGGAAGCCTGCTGCCGCTTTTTGAACGAGTGGCAAGTGTCCACAAGCACCTCGCCAACTCCGTACATGATTGGCTTCGCGTGCCGAATCCTTACGCGCTGCATGTTGATGTTTCCCGACTCACCGAAGCCGGCCATCGCCTTCTCGTTGTTCTTGTGTGACTTCGCGCCCAGTATTGAGCGAATGAACGTAGTGCTGGATCTTCTGCGCCAAATTCGCTCGACGATGCACGACACTGTCACAGGCCGTTTTCTCTGTTACCACTTGGTTAGTACCATACAAGAAACTTTGGGCCATCGGAACTGGACCCATGAGCATGGCTACCGGCACGTCCGGCTGGCCCACCGGAGAGCCATTCTCTCCGCGTCCAGCATGTGGCGTGGCATACAGGATGATGAGTCAAACTCGGTCCCGTACTCGGTTCGGCTCTACTTCTACGCCAGCTGCTTCGCCTCTGCCGTGGCGACCTCTATTGAGCTGTACAAGCAGTTCATTCTGGAGGTGTTTGAGGATGAGCTCGCGTTTCGGAGTTTCTCGACGTTCTGCGAGACGATGCTGCGCAACGCAGATGGAGCGACCCTCTGTACGTTGACGGCGGACACAATAGCCAAGCAGCGGGAGATGCGGCTGTCCTTGAACTTAAAGAAAGACGCCGCTGACGGGTTTTTCGATGGTTCAGATCACTTGCGTGACCAGGAGAGCACTGGGGCGAGCATGTCTCTCACCGAGTACGGCCCGGAGGAGAGCTTAGACCTGGTCTCGTGGGGCGTGTTCCATGTGGAAGACGGCGCCAGCACCGTGTCGCACGGTTCGACTGCGCTGGGTAGCATGTACTACAGCTCCCTGTCGAAGCTGCGCTACAGCCGGCGAGTGGCGTTGAAATCCTCACGGCTGGTGATCCGCACCATAGGCGCGCAGTTGAAGGCGCTGGGTGAGCACCTGCCCATCGGGGTATTGCAGATGTCGATGGTGATTGGGGTTGGTGGTTTCGTTCTGGTCCTTGCGGCGAACTTAGCGGCGATCGTGGTGATTCTCTCGAAGTGGCAGGGCACCACGGTGCGGAGCACGGCCTTCATCAGCGAGCAGGCAACCCTCGCTGAGATCGGCGCGGCCACGCTCTTCCTGGCAACCATAATACCGAGCGACACAGCGACACAGGAGGCGAAGATCAACTACGAGAATTTTATGGCAAACATCACGTATCTCACCACGCTGATCAACGAGGCCGAAGCCTTTCACAACTACCTTACCGTAGGGAAAGGAAGCTTGGACAATAGGAACAGGGCTACGGGGTTTTCTAGCACGCTGAAGACGTTCTTTGCGGCATACATCAGCCCCGAGGCGTTCCAAAACATCCCCGCCTCCTTCGCCACAGGGGTGCCGTTGATTCTCGCCTCCGCACGCCGCCTCGTGACATACCTGGAAACCGTTCCGCCACACGAGAAAGTGATCTTAAATGACGACTTTCTCTCCGTCACGCAAAACACGAAGATGTACCTACCAATGATCGTGTTCAGCGTCAATAGAGAGCTAGACAGCACACTGCGTCAAACGTACGAGGGGCAGGTATTGACTTTCGGCCTCCTGCTGCTGCTCTGCGGGGTGGTTGCGGGTAGCATCATGTATATTATCGAGTGGAACTACCGCCGCATGTCCACCATTGTCCAGGCAGAGTTGCATTTGTTCAAGTATCTCCCTCGTGACGCCGTGACATGGCTCGTTCAGGACGCGACGAACCACCTACAGCGTTTCCTTGTCTGGGAGCTGCGCTCTCAGAAAGAAAAGACGGGCGCTACTAGTGCCAAAGCAGATGGAAAAAGTACCCATCCACCCAAACTGTTCGACTCTGGCGTTGACGATCAAGTGCTGTATGCGTCCAAGCGAATGCTCAGCCGCATCCTCACGCACGGTACGGGCGTAGAGGTTTCCGTGCGAGGCGAACCCACATACTCCGTACCTACCGCTGGGGCGGCAGCAGGTATTACTGTAAACGGTCACGTTGTCGATGAGGCCAGTGTGGGCAGCCCTATCGGCGATTCCAGAGATAGCTTTGAGTCACACTCAGCTGCTTCGATTCATGACTCTGGCATTGTCAGTGCTACCATGGGATCGCGGTCGCGTCGGAGTCAAGTAAGCTTAAAGGTAGACACTGACAAAGGAGACGATGCGCTAGTTTGCACTGGCTCACAGCAAGGTGTAGATCAGATTGCACCGGTGGCGCATGGTAGCACAGTGACAGCCGAGTTTGAGCAGATACCACTGCGGCAGCAACCAGACGATGGGCAGGGTGCAGAGCGGCAGCCCAAGCCGCCGCTGGATATGGCCCAGACGCCAAAGAACCAGACGCTGCCCCTGGTCCAGGCAAGCAGCAGTGGCGCACCAAGGGGGGGCCTGCATGTAGGTATACGGAAAATGCTCGGGGAGGCGCAGAGGTACAGCGTCCTCAACCTTATTGGTGATGAGGATTCCCAAGAAGGCAACCAGCGACGACGGCGCAAGAAGAATCGGCCCGGCTCGGGCGGGGTGAGGGATGATTTCAGCGACGGCAGCCTTCGAAGCTCTGACGACTCGCGAAGTGACAGCAGCTCGCTGAGCAGCGGCCTGGACGACGAGGATGATTTTATGGACCCTGATGGTCATCCTGGGCGTGGGAAACGAGGGAAAGGGCAAAAAGGAGCCGAGAAGCGGAAGTATGACGGGGACGACCTCGGTTTTCAGACACCCCTGAAGCGAAATAAACGCGTGGGCATCAACGGCTTCACCATCGTACTCTTTGTAGCCACTTTCGCTTTTGTGGTTGTCGGGTTCATCTTCTCGGTGCTGGCATACAACGGGCGCCTCAACTTCAATGATGCTGTGCAAGCGAAGCTGGTGACGCTAGACTGCGCCTCGGCGTTGAACCGTGATATCCTGCTCCTCTTGGCCGACACGGCCCATTTCACGAAGTCCCAGTCATTTTCGGACTTCTCCAGGATCTCGCAGCGCTACCTCGCGGCAGATCAGAGCATGTTCCAGTGCCGCACTGCCGTGTCAGACGAGGGTTATCTAATTGCCACGAATCAGCTGCTTCAGAGTGTGCGCGTTAGTGCGGCGCTAACGACCAAAAACATCATCAGCGCAAGCCCAAACACCGACGAGGCAGCGGCGATTTTTCAGCGCTTTGTATCGGAGTCGTGGGAGTCACCAGCGCTGCGAACCAGCGCCCTCGAGCTCTACTATCCGTACATGCCTTCTGGAAGCAAGAGCGTGACGATTCCCTACCACAACTCCACGTACGACTTCGCACTCCCCCCGGAGGAGCGCGCGGCGATCGCGTGCGAAACCGTGTATGGTGCGTTTGCTCGTGCGACGCTTGCGCTGTATATCGACCGATTCCTTCTCATGGTCGGTTCTGAAAGCAACCTGTTCATCCGTGAAGTGAAATTCAACTCGGATGAACTCACACTAGCTGCTGGAATCGCTGTGGCTACATTCGGTAGCGCTGCGATCGTTTCCCTGCTGCTTGGATTTGTGTGGAAAGGTACTCGAGTCGCCACTGGAATTGCCGTGCTCACAGGCCTCGTGTCCATCGGGTGCGCGGTTGCTGGCGCGGTGCTGATCATGGAGTTGCGGTACTTTATCGCGGACATCACCACGGCTACCGAGCTGGTGGAGATCGAGGCTCTCAGTTTTGTGGAGCTGCTGCGAATGACTATCGACGCATTCTCCTACGTGTTTTTAGGAAATGAGCCGGCACTGCACTCTTTCCTGCAGGAAACCACTCCGGAATCCCTGATCCAGCTGCAGGACCCACTATCGCTGAGCAGGCTGACGAACGTTCACACCAAAATCGACTTCCGGAGCATCGGCAACTACTTCGCCGCCCGAGGGGAGTACGTTCGATTTCTGATGGTGTGCATCACGCTAGCTGTTAGCGGATTCGGCACGACCATGTTCGCTTCGGATCCCCGCCTGAGCAATGTGGAGTGGAACGTCGTGTTGGAGGATAGCTACGCTCTCTACAGCTTCCTATACCCAGATGACGTTATTTACACGAACTCGACCCATGATTTGAGCCTCCCGGCGGTGGATCGCATTAAGCTAGCAGGTAGCAGCATCGCTTCGCTGCGCTCGACCAGTAAGCTCGATAATCTGATGGGAGCCATAGCAATCGTAACGGTGCAAAACCGAATGATGGTGAACGATCAGTTTGGCATGCGGACACAGAGCGTGGATCGTGTTGGGACCGCGCTGCTGGTGGTGGCTTCGGTCGCTGTCGGGTGCATCCTGCTACTGCTGCTAAGCCTCGCCATTCTCTCCATCATGAGCTTCTGCGAGACGCAGGAGGAGGAGATGCTGTACAAGATCGTCTTCGCAAAGCGCAGCATGGTGACCATCATTGCGCTTCTGGCCATCACCATCATCGCCTGCGTGGCAAACGGGATCGGCATTTTTTACGTGGGCGAGGCCAGAGATAATGCCCTAGCGGCTGCAAAGCTCTCCGAGCTGCGCGAGTTCACGAGCCAAGGCTATTTACTGGCCGAGGCGATGACGGCGACGCGAAGTCTGGCGGAGTACGACGTCCTGAGCGCTCAGCTTGGTTACATCCTGAGCCACTCGGACACCATCATGAGCGAAGCGTTTCTGACGTCCACCTCGGTTGATTCGCAGACGAAGCAGAGGGAGATGCTGTTTGGCACCCCGATGGACCTCACGCGGGAGGAGGGGCAGATCCAAATGATGATCCAGTCGGTCACGTGCGTGGACCCCACGAACAACCAAACGGGAAATCAGCGCTCGCTGCTCGTCCAGGTGCAGGACTTTTTCTCGGTCTTGCAGGCGCTGTACAGCTCGGAGCAGAACACGGCGAATCTGATCAATGGGGGGGGGAGCATCATTTCCGACACCTTCCTGATGCAGCTGCGATCGCGGCGAGGCTCTCTCCTCGCGAGTTTCATCTCCGTGTCCCATCAGACCCTCAAGGAGACGCTTCACTTCATCACTACAGGCCTGATAGTGACGACGACCTTGATGGGTGTGGCCCTGATAGGGTCGCTGCTGTTGCTCTTCGCCTACGTGTTTCCTTCGCTGAATGCGATCCGCACGTACCAGAGGGGGCTGAAGCTCGCCCTCACCTCGCTGCCCGAGGAGATGCTCAACACGGCACCAGAGATTCGAGAGTATTTTGACCCCGAGACGGGCACCAAAAACGACCAGGTGAAGAAGAAGATGCAGCAGAGCGAAAAGCTGCTGCAGAACATCCTGCCGCCGAATATTTCGCGGCGCCTGAAGAATGGAGAGCGGGTCATCGCAGATACCCACCCGAACGTCACCGCCATGTTCGCCGCCCTGGTTGGCTTTGACGAGTACTCGCAGCACATGGAGGCCCGCCAGATCGTTCACTTCCTCAACAGCCTCATCGTCGCCTTCGACCACATTGTCGATCTCTTGGACCTCGAGAAGGTCAAGACGATCGGCGACATCTACTTCTTGTGCGGTGGCCTCACGAAGAAGACCGCGCGTGATCACCCAGTGCGTTGTGTGGAGTGCGCCCACTTTTTTCTCGAGGCGCTCGAGGATCACAACGTGCGGTACAACACGCCCAACATTCGCCTCCGCGTCGGGATCAACACCGGGCCCGCCGTCGCGGGTGTTATCGGGAACAAGAAGGTCGCCTACGACATTTGGGGCGACAGCGTCAACACCGCTTCGCGAATGATGAGCACTGGCCTGCCCGGCTGTGTGCAGATCTCCGAGAGCACGCACCAACTAGTGTCTTCGTACTACCAGTTCACCCCACGCCAGGTGCAGGCCAAGGGCAAGGGCAAGCTGACCGCGTACATCTACGAGGGTCGCCTGAAGCCGACCCCGTATACAGACCTCAACTGGCGGCTGGCCGAGTAGTACACTGCCGAGCACGGAGGCCGCCGCCCCCGTCACTCAGTTTTTCCCCATCCATCCCATCGCCTCCACAGCTTAGCGCACACGCCAGGCTCTGGCTCGGGATGGGTGGCGCCGATCATGTACAGGAAACAACTTCCTTGCCTCCTCTTCTCACCACTATTTCGATCACGCTTTTGCTGCGTACGCCATTCCGCAAGACTCGGCGCGTTGGTCTTCGCAAACTGGGGTTTGTGGCACTTCTCCCATCCTCGCATATTCTCTTCGCAACTCCCCGCGTAGCGGTCCTTCCCACCCCGTCACAGCCCCAACCCTTCTTCCCCCACCACTGCGCACACCTCGAGTGACTGGCTGCTGGCGAAGGCCCTCTTGTGCCAGTGGCGAAGGAAGAGTGGGGTGCCCGCGGCTGTGGCGGTAGGCATTGCCCAGATGATTGTTGGTGCCGCTCCGCGAAGCCCCACCGCTCTCCTTCTCCTCCGCCTCCTCGCGGAAGCTTTATACCTGGGCAGCGGTGCCGTGTGGTACTACTGCGGAAGCACGGCGATGTACGCTCTGTGAGATTCCTGGCCCCTTTTTTCCACCCTTCTCACTTTTCACCTCCCGCCCCTCGTCTCCCTTCCTCAGAAAGTTGTATCTATGCGTCCACAGGCCCCGATGGGGCGTGGGCAGGCTGGCGGCCCGGATGTGCGGCGTGGTGCGCGATGACTGCAGCGTCTCCACAAGACGATCCGCGCGACGTCGCTGCCGGATCGCCTTTGTTTTTGCGTCGCATGGCGTGAGTCTGGGCGTCCTTCTCTCCGCAGCAGTGCTCGCTCACAGTCACAAAAACACGTACACGCACGCACGCACTCACAAAGTGCGTCGGAATCTCTTTCGGACGAAGTGAAGGATATTATATCTCTGCTACACACGTCTTCCCCTGCTACTACTACTGCTACTCCTGCTATTGCACAAGCATACAAACTAAAAAAAAATTCCCCTTCTCTCCCTCTCTATCACAGTTTGCTTTCGGCTATCACGAGAGTGTCGGCTTGCTGAGCAGCTCTGCGACAAGCTGCCCACCGGGCGGTGCACGAGAGTCGTGCAGGTGAGGCATGGGGTCAGATTCAGACAGCGATGGGGGGCGAACGTTTTCCCCAGGTATCGTGCTGCGCATCAAGTATGCAGGGCTTCTGTTTTTTGGTCTGATCGCGACTATGGTCATCCGTGGGGCCCTGAACTCCGTGTTGCAGAAGCTACCGCTTCTCTCGGCAGGATGCATGCAGGACGGTGAGGGTCGTGCCATCAGTGAGCTGTGCACGAGCGACACAGTAGTCTACCGACTGAGCTTCGCACTCTGCACGTTCTATTTTTTTCACTTTCTCTCGGTGTCAGATCTCACTTGCTGCATCGAGAGTCGCGCCCGCGTGACGTTCCAGAAGAGCCTTTTCATGGTGAAGGTCGTCGCCTTCTTCGGCATCTTCTTGGCGACGTTTTGGATACCGAATTGGTTCTTCGGAGGCTATGCTTGGGTTTGCCTTCTCTTCTCCGCCCTATTTCTGCTCATTCAAGTCATCTTCCTTGTGGATTTTAGCTACCACTGGAGTGACGACTGGAGCGAGCGTGCGGAGAGCAACTCCAAGTGGCAGTGGTACCTCTTTACCATCGCCGTCGGCTCGTTTCTTGGTGGCCTGGCAGTGACTATCGCCAGCTACGTGCTTTTCGTGCCGCATTCCAATTGCAACTACAACGCGGCGGCCATTTCGTCGGTGCTAATCGGGGCATTTGTATTCACTGCCATCTCCATCTGGATTCCCCACGGGTCGATCGTCCCCAGCGGCATCGTCTTCGCCTACTGCGCCACTGTCATGTTCCTAACGCTGCGGACCGAGCAGAGTGGGCAGTGCAACCGGCTTGCTTCATCGGTGGCTAACAGTGGAGACTGGAAGCAGCTCATTTTGTCAAGTCTGTTCACGGGGGTCGTGCTTACATATGGTGTGGTGTCAAGCAGCGGAAACGGCCGAGCTCTGGGGATCGGCGTCGATGAGGATGGTGGGGATGAGGACCCCGACGAAAGTGGTCACCTGTCGGAGTACATGTTTTTCTATTTCACGATGATGTTGGGATCGATGTATCTGGCTATGCTCGCCACGAACTGGCACGTCAGTGGAATGGGTGAGGGCGCCATGCTGAAGAGCGAGACCATTGGCTTTTGGACCAGGAGCGCGTCGGTATGGACCGCCATGCTGCTCTACACGTGGACCTTGCTCGCGCCGTACTACTGCTGCAGTGACCGTGACTTCGGGTACAACACCGACGAGTGGTAGTGGTGCATAAACCTGCACCTACCCTTTCCCCGTCCCCGCGAACGCACTTGCCCCCCCCCCCTTCTTTCTTTTTTTTTGGTTTACTGTAATTCAAAGAAGGTTGAGTCCCCTCCCCCACCGCTTCCTCGAAGCGGTCTAGAACTATTTCTGTGCATAAGAATGCAACAGTTGCTCAGTCCCCTCGGCCTGCACCAGTGATTCACTCTCTCTCTCTCTTTCCCTCTCTCTCTGTCGTCGTCTCTTTGTGCAGTGGAGGTAATCGTGTGAAACTGTGAGTAAGTGTGACTTTCGGCGTCGTCGTGGTGGTGAGTGGCCTTGAAGGTCCTGGCTGACTGCTTTGCTCGATCATAACGATCCCCTGGTGGCTTGCCGGTGGGTGCTGGGTGGCACCTCACACTTCGACACGAAGCCGAAGCAGTGACTTCTACCGCTGGAGCAGCCGCACAAGCTGCCAGCAGGTGCACTAACCTCGCCCTCGGCGGCCATACGCCGCCATTTGCGCACTCACGATCTCTCCATAGCTGTGGCTTCCTTCCCTTCCCTCTCTCTTTGCCACACACACGTATACCAACACACACATCCATACCCACACACACACGCATACCACCATGCGTTCATGCGCATGCGCATCTGCGGGGGGGGGGGAGGGGTGCAGTCACTAGGCTCCCATCGCGCCTCGGAGGCGGTGTGGCGAGAGTGATGGTGGGGTCTACGGCATCTTATCCTAATCACCTACAAACCAAGCAGATCGCTTTGCTCGCTGTTGCTCGCTGTCGCCGGCTGCTGCTGCTTTTGTTTTCGTGCCCCGCTGTCCGTGTGTGTGTAGGTGTGCTGCTTCTGTTGTTGTTGTTGTTGTTGTTGTCGGTTGTCGTCGTGGTCGTTTTCCTTGATTTTGTGTGGCCTCGCCCGACCTCTCTCAAGAATCCGAACCCGGATCTTTGCGTCGAAGCTGGGGCCCCAGCGTGCCACTCGCTCTGTTGATACCTCTGTGTGGCTGTGCAACCACTGTGTCGTGCTGTTGTCACCGTTGTGGTCATCGTCGTTGTTGTGCCGGTTACTTGGCTGGTTGGTTGTGTCTACGGCTTCTCAGCTCCAGGACGAGAGGGAGGCTGCCGTGGCTGTCTGTTACGTTGGGTGTCTCGTTCGGACTGGTGGCATTGCCCATCCACGTCAGGCTTGCCGTGCGCTGCTGCTTCCACGATGCGGACCATGAAAGCCAATCCAGCCGCCGCCCCTGCTAGTGCTGGGACGCACAGTCCACCAGTAAAGAGCAACGCCTCTCCGTTCACGAAGGAGCGCCCCCCTCGTGCGATGGGCGCCGCGAAGGAGCGCCCGCCCCGCGCCGCGGCTGCTACCACTGTCACGGCGCCTGTGCCGGAGGCGAGCGCCCCCTCCGCGGTTATCAAGATCAACTTCACGTCTGCGCCAAAGACCTCTGGGACACGGTCGTTCCTGGATGCTGCCCTATCTGCGGCGGTGAAAAAAGAGGCTCCCCCAGTGAGGAAGGCCTCGCCCCAGCCTGCGGCCGGGGATAACCTCCCTCAGCTCAACGGCGCCCGTGATGAGCCGAAGGAGGCCAAGGCGGAGCAGAGCGTAGAGAGCGTGGGGCACCCGCCTGCTGCTCAACCAGTGGTGGAGGAGAGCGTTGCCGCACCCGTAGCCGCACCCGTAGCCGTGTCCCCCGTGGCCCCTGCTGGGCAGCCGGAGCAGGGGGCTGTAGTGGAGGAGGATGAAGAGCCTGTCCAGGCCGAGCCCACCGAGGCCGAGTCACAGGTGCCCCACTCGGAGGAGGTCCAGGAGCTCTTCACGGCCCCCGTGATGATGCCCCCGGCCGAGGATAAGTTCAGCTGGGTCAACGAGGACAACGACTTCAACTTCGTCAACCATATTGAGCCACAGGAGGTGGCACCGGTGGAGGAGCCCCAGCCGCCTGTTCCAGCACACACAGTCACGTTTCCTGCCGATATGGCCCGTAGCACCCATGATCTCAAGTTCCTCGCGCCTCCGCCTGCGCAGACGATAGACGCGCGCATCGCTGCGGTGCAGGCCCGTGAGGCCAAGGTGGTCGAAAACGAACAACTTCTGAATGCGCGGCAGATCGATCTGGAGGCCGCCGCCAAACAGCACATCAACGACCTGAATGTAGTCCAGATGCAGACAGCCGCCGAGCGCAAAGCGTTTGCCGCCGAGCGCATGCAGCTGATGCAGCAGATTCAAGACCTTCAGGGCCAGGTGTCTTCACTCCAGCAGGAGCTCCAGCAGCAGCATCAGAATCAGCAGCTTCTGCAGGCGCAGGTGCAGCAGCAGCAGCAGCAGCAGACACAGGCGCAGGTGCAACCGCCACAGCCGCAGCAGCAGCACCACTCACCGAAGCAGTACCAGCCTCAGGTGCCTCGGCAGACGACTCCACCCCAGCAGCAGGCAAAGCCGCTCCATCAGCAGATGCCGCCGCCACCGCAGCAGATGAACGCGCAGCCCATGCAGCCTCAGCCGCAGCGCTACTCAAGCATCCCTATTCCAGCTCCTGGGTCGAGGGCGATGTCCGGCGGCTTCACAAGCCAGCCACGCGACGGGAACGTCCAGTGGTTTGGCCGCCAGCAGCAGCTGCACCCCCAGGATCAGTGGGACAACGACATGACGTACGGTCAGGATCCATTTGGCGTTGTCGGCATGCCCAACCAGCGAGGCCTGTACACCACTTCCAACTACAACAGTAGTTCCATGGGACGCGGCAGCGGCCACGCGCAGGCGCCGCGCATTCCAAAGGCGAACATGAACATGATGCGCCAGGGCCACATGTACAACCAGAACGCTGGTATGAACCCGAACATGGGCCCGAATATGAACCCGAACATGGGCCCGAACATGAACCCAAACATGGGCCCGAATATGAACCCGAACGTGAACTCTAACGTCAACCCCAATGGCGCTAGCTTCGGGCGCCAGCTGGGGCAGGGCCGCCACGAATATCGCCCTCCTCATCTGTTCCAGTACTTCGACGATGTGAGTCCCGCGTTCTCGAAGCAGTGGTAAATTCCACTCCGTGATGCTGAACTGTCGTGGACTAGGTCAGGCAGAGGTGTAAGACGTTTTGAAGATCCGGTCGGCAGTCGTACCGTCCATGCTAGCTAACTGAGTGAATAACCGCCGCATTAGGCTTTCGGCGGGGGGGGTATGCAAGTGGAGTTGCGACCAATGGACGAATACCTGAGCTGTGATTTGGTTTCTCCCGCCGTAACATGCGCTGGCGCCACTTTAAGAGGGGGAGGGAGAGGGAGAGAAGGCAGGAGATGGGGAGCGAGAGAGCGTGTGTGCGGGGTAAACCCGTCGGGTGTGCTTTTGCGCTGCGCGTAACGTAATACACACCCCTTTTTTTCATTTTTTTTTCCGTTGGTTTTTTTGTGTTTCCACTGCTGCGTGCGTGTGCATGTGTGCGCGTATGAGTGAGTGTGCTTGTGTGGGTGCGATGGGGGAGGTTGGGGGGGAGGGAGGAGTCACTGGTGGTACTGCCGGAGCAGGGGATGGCCAACGCTCCTTCCTCCTCGCTTTCTCTGGCCGCCGGCTCACTGCAGCACGCCCCTGCGGGGGGGGGGAGGAGGCGGGTGG
>PGOM01000099.1:122822-136471 GCA_002921335.1 Paratrypanosoma confusum | reverse complement strand
CGGCTCCTCTTCGCTCCCCTCCGTAAGCCTCCTTTCCCGCCCCTCTTGCGGACCTTCTTTTCTCTCCCGGCGTTCTCCCGGGAGTTCGTCGGCTGCATGGCACGGCTCGCGTGCGGGGGGCACATGCGTGATGACCGCACCTCGCGGCGCTCTACCGCTCGCACGGCAGCCGCTCGTGCCAGCTGGCCCTACGCGTTGAAGTGAGCATCACTGGGTCCCTCGCTCCGCGCCCTGGCGACTCTCCACCACACTGTACTCCTCTGCATCGGGTGCACATCGTCTTCTCACAGCTCACGCACTGGGACTCAAGTGAAGCGCCGGATCAGATCGCAAGCCGCTCTTGACAGATTTCAACCGATCTGTGGCACCTTGTACACCAATTGCTGAGGGAATCAGCACATCAGAACCTACAATTTCGCCTTCCTCGCCCCCAACCTCCCAGAGCACACGCCCACAACTCTCGTGAACTCTGACATTTTACATTTTCGCACGCACACCCTTCTCTCTATTCCCTACTGCCCCTCTCATCCGGTGGCCTGGGCCTGTCCTTCATTTCATTCGGAAGGACTCGACGGACCAGTTTCACCGCCACCAGACCACCTTCTGTGGTGACTCTCATTCTCTCTGGCGCTTACGACGCTGAAGCTCGCCGTGTCGTGAGTAGTGCTATCTGATCCTTCCCCCTTCCCTAATCTCATCTTTTTTTCGCTCCCTCTCTTTTTCTCACGGCGCCGAGGTGCTACTCCCTGCATCAAGGAGCGCACCAAGGATTGCAGTGGCTCACGATCAGGCGAAAGGGTTGCTCCTCCACTTCCTCCCTCAAGGCCAGTGCATTGTGCCTTGTATTATTCCCCGAAGTCTGGTCGTTCATCCAGCGGCGTCGTGTGGTGAACTGTGGACTCACTTTCACTTGCCATCGTTATCTAACGGCCCACCACGCAGTCGGGCCTGTCACGGCTTTTGTCCTGCTCGAGGTGTGTGTCCGCTGCACATCTTACCACTTCTCTTCTCCTCACCACCATTCACTTCCAACTTTCCTACTTCTCCGAACTATCCAGCAAGCCGATCCACCTTACCTGTGCGAAGGAGCTGCTGGTGGGGCGACATCGAGCGGTGGTAACTGTTGGACACAGCGACTAACAGCAACTCTTGTTCTGAGCAAGACTCGGCCAGGTGTATTGATTCTCACGAGGAGGAGGGAGGAAGGGGGGGGTGCTTCGGAAGGCTCGGAAGGAGCACATGGGACCCGTTTGAACCGCCGCGTGAGAAGGCAGTCTACGAACCACTGATTTTCACGACGGTGCTGTGTTTCTGGTCGCCAATCGCGAGTACCCCCCTCTTCAGCCTCACTTGTCGCACTCAGCCGCTTGCACCAGGGAGCGCTTCTCTCGGAGGAAGCGGCAAAAGATTGTATTGGATTTGAGGAGGGGGTGGAGAGGGGGAAATCATCTTGAACAGGGACGATAACCTGTGTACTTCTCTCCGTCTGCGCCAACGCATTTGTGAGCTGCTCTGCGCGTTAGAGGTGCAAATCAGTCATTTGTTTTTTTGGTGTGTCGTTCACCGTACTTTCCGTTTTCTCCCTTTCTTCCCTCGCCCCAACTTTTCTGCTGCTTCGCGCCGCTTTCCTTGTCCACATACCCTCTTACGGCGGGCTCCTCGGCCCATTTTTGTGTGTCAGCGTGTGGGGGCGAAAGTGCGGGCGTCGTGTTGGAGAATGAAACCGTTCTGGTTGAAATGGTGCTTGTTCTTCACGGTACATGTTCTTGTTCATGTTTTGGCTATTTATTCCCGGAAGCCGTGCGCTGGCTCCTCGTCACTCTACCGAGTGTGCTGCTGCGCGTTGCTACGCTCGACCCGTGCCGGGTGGTGCTGGCCCGAGCGCCGCGACTTGTGCCGCTGCCAAGCTCGCAGGTTCCGGGCACGCTACAGCGAATCTCTGTCGACCAGCCAGCATTCAGTTACCATGGAAGGAACGAGATCCTACTGGTCCACGCACCGGAGGGAGAGCCTGCTGCTTCGCGAAAGCGGTGGCCGTTTTTTTCACACGCTAATGTTCCGCTAGCCACGCCGATGGAGGGAACGGGGAACGAAAATCCAGGTCCGTGGACTAGGGTCCGGCAGCTGCCTATTCGCGAGTTTTTTGGACTCCCGGACTCGTTGCTGGATGAGAGAGAAGATCGCCAGAACCTTTCGCTGCTTCTCCACAGCTACTACAAGCACAGTGGAGCCGTACGCCGGGTCGCGCCCCGAACCGCAGAGGCCAGGCAGCGCGCCTCCCTGCTTCAGTGCGATGGGCCGCTTTACGGAGGCCACATAGGGACTGTGCTTGGAAACTTTCGACCGACTACCCCATCGCGTATACGAGGGTGACGATGACGGCGGCAGATGGCTGCCCAGTCATGCTCGACATCCTGTATGCAGTCGAAAAGGGCTCAAGCCGTCCACTGGCAGGGCGGGAAAGCCATGGACAGGGTGATACCCGAGGTCTTGCCTCAAAGACACGTGGGCGTGCAAGAAGTGAGAGGGAGCGAGAAGACTTTCCTGAGGATCCCAACCTTCACACAGCAGCCCACGCGGCGGTTGACGGCCCAGCGCGTGTGGCCGCACCGGTTACCAGTCAGACGGACAGAGGCGGAGAGGGAACCCGTGGGGGCGCATGCGCGGCGGCCCCTAACTCCCCACAACGCCAATCAGCTCGGTGTCCACCAGGGACCGGTAGAATCAGGGCTGCGGTCGGTGGGAGTGGTAACGCCGTGACTGAATCTGTTTCCGCCGTTCACGTGGAGCAGGAAAAGGCACTCGGTGTGCTACTAATTCTTCCGGGCCTCACGTCGAGCTCGCAGAGCAACTACATTCGACGATTCGTAAGGTACAGTGTAAAGCGCAGGTACCACGTGTGCGTCCTAAACACGCGGGGAATGGGCGACACCCCGCTCACCACACCGTTCCTCATTTCTGGGTCGTACACCGAAGACACACGCCAGTGCGTAAATACGTTTTTTACACCCGAGGCGGTGGTGGCGCGGTTTGGCTGCGTGTTGCCGGTGATCGCCGTTGGCTTCAGCATCGGCGGGGCGGTGCTGACGAAGTACGTGGGTGAGGAAGGCAGGGCAGGAAGAAGGCCCATTCTGGCGGCCGCGATAGCTGTGTGCGCCCCATACGACTTCGTGGAGACGGTGAAGCATATGAACACCGACACAATGCAGCACTACGTGTATCAGTCAAACATGTGCAGTGATGTTGAGAGTTACTTCAGGCGCCATGAGAAGGTGTTCCGGAATTTGCCCAACATTGATGCGGATTACGTCTTTTCCAACATGCATCGCTTCTCCCGCGTGGTGCATTACGACCAGCACATCATCGTCCCCACGCGCGGTTACCGCTCTCTCCACCACTACCACCTAGATTCCTCTGGGATTATCTGGATTCCGCATACGCTGACGCCGCTGCTCTCCATCGCTACCGCAGACGACCCAGTCGTGGGACCGCCTCCAATGGTACATCGCTGGAAGGAAATCGCGAACTGCAATCCGGCCGCTGTCTTCGTCAAAATGCCAACGGGCGGTCATCTGGGGTTCCTCGGAACTCCGTTGAGAGAGCTGCTGGGCCGTCCTGATCCTATGCAAGTATTTGTACTCGATCGTGTAGATGCGGTTGTCGCCAATGTTCGCACAGCGATGAGCCAGCCGCAACTTCAGCAGTTGCGCCTTGTGCAGCTTCAGAAGTGGGGCCCGGGCCCACTGGCTACAGCAGGCTCTACGGCTTCTGGGGGGAATCGAAAGGTTTGGCTGCGTGCTGCGGCTCCCCCGCGCCCGCTTCTAACTTTCTCACCATTTCTCCTTTCATCGACCACCACTGAGGCTGCCCGGGAGCAGCTACGGCGGGAAAGCCCAGGTGGACCCACAGCGGTGTCGCAAAGAGTTAATTCGATGGGGAATGGCATTCTGGTACCTGCTCCTCTGGCTCAAGACCAGGTTATCCCGCCCCGTGGTATCCCTCTCCCTGATGATAACAACAGCGCATCTATGAGCCACTGTGCAGTAGTATTCACGTGTGCGGAGGCCAGCTCAGGGGGAGATCAAGCTGGGACGGAGCAGCTGAGCGTCTGTAGTGGCTGCAATACGGACTCATGCCCCGAGGAAGGGTGCAACGAGCTGGATTTGACGTTCCGTTCGCCCAGCGCAGCGTTCGATGAGTTCACGTTCTCACCTCCCGGGGGCGCCCTTAATGAACCCATCGAGGTCAGATCGCTGCGCGCCAGTGAACTGGTTCACGCCGACTCTTCGGTGGACCGCGCGCATGGCGCATCTCAAGGGGCCGGATGCAGCACATTGCTTCTCCGAGACGGTTCACATTCCCAGCTAATGGCCTTCAGCACGTACAGCTGGAAGATCTACGGCACCGACGCCACCGGTGGTGGTGTGTGGCCCCAGTCGCCGGAGGAAGTGGAGGTTCCGCCACCTCGCGTGCCGTGCGATTACTACCACGACCCCCGACGATTTCTACTCCCGGTGTAGTTTGGAGGTGATGTGGGGTGCTCTGACCCCTGGCCTGGCCGGAGGGAGTGGGGGTGCGGTAAACTGAGAGAGAGGGTGGGCTGTTCATGTATCACTGGGGTGATCGTGGAGAGTGTAAGTGATGGTTGCAGGGCTCCTCCACGCACCATCGTGCTCCGCGTTTTTTCCCTGAATTCGCCTGCTCATTGCGTGTGCCAAGGAGACGAGCCCGTCTCCCGCGGCCACTGCTGGCGCGCATCATAGACATGCTGCTCCCCGGTTCCAGTAGGGCCCCCCCCCCCTCCGCCTCAGTCGATCCCAACCTTGCTTCTCTGCATCCCAAACATCCAGGATTTTGCTAGAAGCGACTGCGTGGGACTTCCCATGGATGAGCTGATGCGCGGCCTTGCTCCAGGGAGGGGCTCTACGGGGGACGACCACATAGGTGCCCTGCCCTCATTCATTCCGGGGTTCGATATCCCGGAGGGGGCTGAAGGTGCCGCGACTGACCACGGAGGCACTGACTTCCTAGTGGTGGAGCGAGAGGAAATCGACAAGACTGACACTTATGGCCGGTCACCAAGGACGGCAGAGTTTCATGGGGGTGCTTCGCTTCGGCCCCAGTTGGCTCAGGATTCCCCCCCGAGCTCACCTAAAGCGCATGCAGAGGAAACGCTAGCCTCACCGCTCTTGCACGAGCGCTCCCCCGGATCACAGGGCAACGCCCAGAGCTCCAATCTGAGCAAAGACTGCTCACCAGTACCATTTCTCTCGGCAGATGCCAACCGCCATTCTTCGGTGCAAAGTAATGCCTACGCGCCCCTATTTCGTGACTCTCTGCTTCTTGGACGTGACGGCGTGGTCAGCGGGAGTGCGACAACGCCATCCTGGCTGCAGGGCGCCCCCACCCTAACGACTCTTCGCCCGCCCGCGCTGGTCTCAACTCTCACGGAGCCCCCAAAGAGTTTTTTCACAGCCGAAGAGGTAAAGAATATTCAGGCCCACGCAGCTCGTTGGCTAAACTTGCCATTTTCAAACGCGCTGAAGCAGGCCAAGCTGAAGCTGCAGGAGGCGTACGAGCGGCGCAAGGCTCAAATTTTCCCCTCTGCGGTGCCTTTCACAGCCAGTGGTGCCGCAGGCTCCAGGGACGTGTTCCAGTCGCATGCGCCCTTGGATAGATTTGGCTACTCGCAGGGGCAGGATACGTTAGAGCCTCGACTGCGAGATGCGTTGGAGGCGGTTTCGCGTGCAAAGACTGAATCGTGCCGGGTGGAAATGGAGAAGCTTGTTGCGGAGAAGGAAGCGGAGGTCAGCAGCGCGCGGGTAAAGAGTCGCGAGCTAGTGTACCGGCGGGAGTCGCAGCGCATTCAACGTGAGCTGAGCGACGCTGAGCAGGAGTACCAGGCACTGCTTGAGAAGTATTACAGCGATCAGCAGTACGAGGCTGAGGACACAGGGATGGATGCCACCGAAAATATGCTGGACGATCTCAACCAGGATCCTCGCCGGAGACCTCTAAATTCCGGTCAGTTCGTGTGGGAAACGGATCCCACTGGGCTTCCTAGGATTTACGACAGCACCCGCGAGGCCCGAACCCTGAGGCGACTGCAGCAGAAGCCGCTGCTGAACTTCACTGCTGCGGATCTCACATTCCTTCGCCGACTGTACCGTGAGTTGAACGAGCGTCGGACAACGCTGCTGCGCGACAGTGGGATCCAGACTATGGCTGTGGCAGATGGTAGCACCGGCGATTCTCTGCTTGGGCCCGCGGATGCTATCACCTCTCAGTTGCAGCAGCAGTACCTTGCCATTCTTGCGGAGCAGCAGGAGGAGGCGAAGCTGCTGCGCTCCCGCGTGCAGTCCCTTCAGGCGCTCTACAACCAGGCAAGAGAAAACTTGTCGAAGCAGAAGGCTCGGCGTGAAAAGCAGCGACAGCCGGCAACGACGAGCACACTTTACGGCGGCACTTCGAGTGAGGATAGTACCTTTCTCGGGCGGTATTCGACCAGCACTCTACCCGCAGAAAAACCGGTGCCAACGCGCTCATTCGACCCCTACGAGCATCTTCTATAGGATATGAGAGGTGAAAGGGGGGCGGGCGAGCAATGTACGGGGAAGTGGTGCTTGGGGTGTCGAACTATCGTTGTGCATGCATCCTCACACCATTCGTCGTCCATTCACCACCCCTTCTTGTGAAGAGGCACAAGGCGCTGGATGGGAGCCAGCCTCTCCCGAGTGGGGTCGTCGTCGAGAACCGGCGCTTTCGAAGTGAGCCGACGGGGTGCGATGGATGGTGAAAGCATGGTCCCATGAGCTTTTGCCGCGCGCTGTGCAGCAACGACCTCTGCACCTGCTCTCCAGTCTTTCGTTCAATTTCACCTCCGCTTCCCCTCAGCATTGCGATGGACGCATTCTCTACAATATCCCATGACGCTTTACCTTCATCCCTTCCCACTCGCCTCAAGTAGCGCACGTGTGTGTTGTCGGTATAGTCACGGAAGAGTGGTGTAAAGGCGTGAAGTAGAGAAAGGAAAGAGAGAGAGAGGTAGAGAGAGAGAGCGAGAGAGAGAGGAGTAGGGAGAGAGAGCTGCGTTGCCCGTTTCGTAACCAGTGATGAGCAGGGTCAGCTTTCTCGCAAACAGCGAGGAGGACGGGCGACCGGTAGCTGCCACCTTCGAGGCAAATGCTCCCGCGGGCTCATTCGAAGATGCCGCGGCACCAGGGCTGGATAGCGCTACAAACCCGTCGCCAAATAGAGGCCGGGGTAACCTGCCTCTCCCGATCATCTCGCTCAGCGAGCAGTTCCTGAAGCTTCTTAAGGTGGGGCCCAACTCGGCGTATGCTCTTGCACCTGTCTTCGCGGCGCGAATCGATGTGTTTAGTGTCAGCTCGCTGAGCCACGACAAGGACAGTTTGTGGAAGCCAGCGATGATACTCGTGACGAAGGACGGTCTCCTTTACCTCTTCGACTCGGGTGGCAATAGAGCGGTGATGAACGCCGCCCGCTTGGCGCCAAGGGAGGAAATTGAGATGCGCCGCGCTCGCCGTCTCTCGGGTATGGCCTCCTCGAGGCACTCGTCCACGATGGGAGGCATGAGAAGGGGTAGCTCATTTAAACAGGACGAGGAGGAGGGAGCTATTGACGACGACATGCAGGGCAGTTTGTTGCCGAGGCAAAAGGCGCGCGTCGACGTTGTAGTGGAGGCTGGGGTTCGGCGAGAGAATATGACTCAGTGCGCGTACATCCGTTGCCGCGACGCGGTGGCACTCCAAAGCCTACTTTCGGACAATGTAGCCGTAACCAGTCCGCCTGCCAGTCCTCCGCAGTCCATCTTGAAAGAGCGCTCCGCGTCGGTGCCTCCCTCGAGAGCCGCGGCGGCGCAGGTGGACGCGGAGGTCCCGGATACGCCTGCCGAGGGTGAGGGTGGGGGCTCGAGGTCGAGGCGGATGCGGGGCTCGGCCTCCGTGACATTCTCGGAAGCTGAGCAGGTCGGGGGTGCGGGATACGGTGATCCGGACTCAAAGCCATTCTCGTACATCTTCCGATTTCACAGTCGGAATGCCGATGTAGCACTCCAGTTCGTCACGATTGTGAAGCACTTTGCGGACGAGGTAAAGGGGGAGCTGTCGCTGAAGCGCGTGGAGGAGCGGCTGGAGAACATCGTCCCTGAAAACGCCGTGGCCGATCCGTTCCTGTCGATCAAATCGGGGAAGAACTCGCGTAGCTCCAGCGTGACTAAACTGGGTGGCTTCCTGAAGCGCACCAACAGCACCGTCAGTCCGGGAGGCGATGCCCCGCTGTCGATCGCTGATGTGGCGCGCCGGGAGAAGCAGCGGATCCAGAAAGCTCAGGGTAATATTCTGATCCCACCAAAGGTCTTGAGCTCGTCCTCGCCACCCCCCCCTCGCCAGCCGTGCTGGCTCCCACCTCAGGGGCAGCGCAAGGGAAAAGTGAGTGACGCGGCGACGGTTACATCGTCACTACCGCGGCAGCAGCAGGACGGCGATGCTGCCAAAGCTGGTGAGGGTGGCCAGGGCCCCGTGGCATCGTTTCTGCTGGTACTGTTCCCCAATGCTCCGCGATTCACGTTCGCCGAGCGAGAGGACGTGCTGAAAACCTACGGGCAGCAGGGCTTCGATGCGCAGTGTGCGTTGTTCATGGAGGATCCCGCAGTGCAGCTCTTCATTCAGCAGGCGGCCCAGCGATTGCTGGCAGATCAGGGGATGACGCAGGGGTCAAGCCCGCACTTGTACGACAGCTATGTCGCCCGCGCCAGAGAGATCTGCCGCGAAGAGGTTCGGACGCATTTCAGCGTTCCCTACCTAGAGCTCAACAAATTCACCCGGAAGGAAATCGCAGGTCTTAGTCTCGACTCGTTGATTCTGGAGGACCAGAAAAAGCGTATTGAAGCACTCTTTAACAGTGAGGCTGCCGCCGTACGAAGCGCGGCAGACGCCGAGCTCAAGAAAATTGAGCAGCTCGACTCCAGCATCTACTTCAGGGAAAGCGACCCTTACTCGCCTGAACACCCCACTGGCGTGGTTCCGACTGTGTGCGACGCAGAGTCGCAGTGGAGGCGGGAGCTTCTCTCCAGCCGGCGGGCGCTGCGGGAAGCCAAGGCGAAAAACTTGAAGCTCCGAAAGGTCCTCTACATGGAGTATAACGACGAGCCGGACAACGGTGATTCTCAGACTTCTCAAGGTGGCGTCCCAGGGGCCCAGAGGCGCATCGCCGCGGAGGCAGAGCGGCTGCTGGCGCAGGTAGCGCAAGAGGAGACAATCATTCAGTCAATGCAACAGCAGCTGCAGGCACTGAGGCTCAGTAGACAGCGGGAAATCGAGGCAACGTATGGCGAGTGGGTTGAGCAGCAGCAGGAAGAAATCAACACTCTCAAAGACCACTTCAATCAGCTGGCCCAGTGCTTTGGGCTCCACCCACAGCTCAGCGAGCCATCGCTGTTTACGGGCCTTTCTGAGGCTAGTTTAGGCGCCAATGTCCGCAAGGGAAACCCCGCGGCGTTCCACGTAGATGAAGTGCTGCCTACCGAGCAACGGGACCATTTCATGGTCGGGCAGCTCGGTGGCGCTCGCCGCAGTGGCACTGAGGGCACCAGGGGGGCGCTCGCTGGGAGAGGAGCAGAGCACCCCAGCGTGCTCTCGTCACACGTGCGGCAAATGATGCTGTCCGACCTGTAGCCCCTCTCCCCCTCGTAAAGAAGCGTGGCACAGCAAATTCACTACTTTCCTTTTCCTTGCAGAAATTACTGACATGATGGGGTCGCTCCCTCCTTTCCCCCCTTTCCCTCCTCCCCTGACCACGGGTGCTTCAGGGCATACTCCACGGGAGGCGAGTGGTATGGGGCAGTGGGCGAGTCGCGTCGCTTCTAGCTCCACACCTCCGCTCCTTCGGGGCTTTCCCTGCATACATCAGCGCCCCTATCGTATCGAACCTTTGTGGCGGTGTCTGTGGCCGTAGATGTGCTTTTTCGCAGGCGAATGAGGCCCTTGTGCAAGTTGGAGGAGGGAAAGCAGTGTTTTCCAGCTGCTGCACCCTCAGACCTGTGTCCTTTCCCTCAGATGCTTCTTACCGCAAATGCCGCTGGGCGATGCCCACCAATCCCTGTGTGGCACCGCTGCTGACGTCGCTGAGTTACATACTGGTCGTTCCTCCTCTACACATTGCTGAGATCCGCCGCTCGTAACTGGATGGGGCGTCACACCAGACAGAATCCACATTTTCCTCCCCTCCCCTCCCCTCATCTCCCTATTGGTTAGCTCCCGTCTTCAAAGCCGCTTTCTGGGTCGTGTCACCTGTGGACGTATCGCTCAAGGTCAGTAGTCTCGGGCAAAGACCTGCAATCGGCTCGACGACCTACGTCCTCAGGGGAGCAATCCGTTGCATGCCGCCGAAGCGGCCAACAGTACGCTCTACGGGGAGCCGACTGACCAAGGTACAGGGTGCTGTAGGGGCTGAGGGTACCACTGCAGATCATGTGGCAGTGCAGCAACCCGTCACGCCTGGCTCGGAGAGCTCACCAGGGAAAATAGAAATTCCACCCTGCCTACAGACGTCATTTCTCCGTGAAATTGGCGGCAGCCAATTACCCTCCCGGTTGCTTGAGATTCAGCGGTATTTGGAGGGGGTGAGTGTACCGGTTCAGCTCTCTGGGGAGTTCTGGACGGAAGTACTTCAGCCGTGCTACTTGCAGAACAGCAGCAAAGACGTGCAGGTGACGGTTGCGTGCATCATAGCGGACGGTCTGCGACTCGTTGAAGAGGCTGGACCTGAAAATCATAACGCGTCGCACACGACCGAGAGCGTTCCGGTGGAAGTCTGCAAATCCGCGAGGGCTATCGTTCTCTGCTTTTGTAGCTGCTTGGAACAGCTGGCCAACCCTCAGGATGGAGACGCACCGCACTACCGCCACCTCGTCGATCGCCTGAGTGTTTCGCACGCTTTCCTGCGACTTCTTCCGTATTGCAGTGGTGTGGATGAGGTTGTGGCCCAACGCGAGGTCCCTAGCAACCACTCCACCTCGGGTGTTACGAGTTCAGGTGCCTCGGAGTGCCTAGTTCAGCATGGCGTAACATCACTTTTTCGAATTTTGCTGGCAACCGCACCCATCGGCAGCAATGATGGCGATGTGATCTTCGCCACCCAAAAAGCTCAGCTACTCGTCGACGTCATCGATGCAAACGGCACTGTCACCAGTGAGCAGCTTGGGCTCCTACTGCAGGTCGTGCGACGCGATTCCGCAGTGATCCGCGCAAGCCCCTTCAGCTGCGGTGGGCTAAATGGACTGGCAAAAGGTGTCTCACCGACAAAGCAGGACCAGCAGCAAACCCACCTTGCAGTTGCTCGAGCCAGTCGGAACTTGGGTTGTGTGGCTGCAAAAGTGCTGATTCACGAGGGCGAGGTTATCCAGCATGCCATATGTGCGTATGTGATGCACGACATCGCGGCTGTTGTGCCGGCGCTAGCTACCTTGTCCCGGACTCACGATGCCGATATCTACCGTGCGCACCTCAAGTCCCTTGCGTCGAGCCTGGAGTTGTTTGTGGCTGTGTCAGAGGTCCATCTCGACCTCATTGGGCCGCTGATGGAGCAGCTTACGCCGTACTTCCAGCATGACGTAGCGGAGGTGCGCCAACTGGTTGTTCGAGCCATGGCGACAGTATTTATTGCGCATGCGGATGCAGTGTCTGTGTACCGCAGCACGTTTTCCAACTTTGCGTCCCGTGTGAGCGACACATCTTCCTCGATCAGAATTGATATGCTGGAGTTTGCGCAGCGGGCGCTGTCGTGCTACCCGCAGTCGAACCCTGTATGGGAGACGCTCTACTCGTCGCTTGAGCCGAGCTTGGAAGATGCGGCTGACACTGTTCGCTACACCGCCGTTAACGTGATCGGGGCCGTGGCCCTAGGCTCGCCCCGCTGCGTTTCTGGAGGGTTTCTGCAGCGGGCACTTAGCCGGAAAGTCACGGACGCCACCTCACGCGTTGCGCGAGCAGCTATTAGTCAGCTCTGTGCGCTGTATCGCAAGTATTCGCTCCCGTGGATTCCAGACGCCGTCTTTCAGTGCATTCAGCACGAGGGACGGGTCAACACAATGGAGGGAGTCATCGAAGACATGCTGCCCGCACCAGAAATGCTGAACAACGCCCTGGTGGCCGCTGGTGCCGCCGCAACATCGCACGTGGGGGTGCCGCGCACCGGATCAGCCGTGGACGGCAACAATTTCTTCCAGCCACCCTGCCAACGGCGAAAGTCCATGGCGCTGTTCGACTTCGAGAAAGAGGAGGAGCAGCGCACGCGATCATTCGCAGAGGGGCTGGTGCAACTCTGTGGTGATCTGTCCCCCACTAACTACCGATCCATGCTCGTCATCGCTGCCAAAAAGCCGCAGCTTCGACAGGCAATACACCGCCTTTTTGAGCTTCGCGGCGTGATCAAAGCGGCTGGGATGGACTCAGATGAGGGCCGGGAGGCGGCCGCAGCGGTTCAGCGGCTACTCGAGTTCCTTCCCCGCGCCACGCTTGCCCCCAGCAACGCCTGGGGCCTTTTTTTTGCTGCGAAAGATGAAAAGGTGGCAAAGGCGTTCATACAGGCATGTAAGCCTCATGCAGGTGACTTCAGTGCAGAGCGGGTACTGCTGGAGCGGAGCTTGAAGGGCAGGATCAATAGCGACCAAATGCGCTACTTTCAGGAAGGGTTACTGCGCCAGCTGATGCTTCCTGTGAAGGAAGCTCACCTGCACGAGCTGCTGGCGATGCTTGTGGAGGAGCTGAGGCAGGTAACCGCCACCACCCACGACAGAGGTATGTGCGGAGGCACGGGGGGCGGCAGCGGTGGCAGCAGCCGCCTCTCCGCACAAAATTTTCGTGGGGCCGGCACGAGACTACCGGGAATGTCGGACAGCAGCGGCAGCGGCTGCGGGAGCCCTCGTCAGAGTGAAATCGATGGTTCTCATGCGAATTCGACGTCAAGCCCCGGTGGAAGGAAAAGTGCAACTGTGCGGCTTAGTGCAAGCCCCATCGGCGCCTGGGACAGCGAGATGTGCGAAGTCGGTGCGATGGAGCAGCAAATGAAACGCCTTTTAGGCGTTATGCGCTCGCTGGTGGTACTCACGGCCGCAGCACCGCAGTACGTTCAGTGCGTTGTGCCGTTCTACGTGGATATTTGTCTCTGCCTTGTCCCTCTGCTGGACGATACCCCGGAAGTCGACGCTGCCAAGCGGCTGAGCTGGGGACTAAAGGCAGGTGCTGATTTACCACAGCTCTTGGCACCACCGAGAGGTCATTCGGGCGCTGAGGTCGAGGAACACCAGCCCCGGCTGTCCTCAGGGTCCCACGGCTCGCTAGAAGACGGTGCGCTGGGTCGAAGTGAAGTCTTCATGACCGAAGTGGCCCTGGGGAGTGCACGCGTTCTTCACGATGTTATCCACGCAGTCTCCGGCATTGCGCTTGACGTGGCTAGGGGCCGCGTGGAGTTCCCTGCAGCGCTGGGGAAGAGTGGCTCAGCCGTTGCCGACGCACTCGTAGGGATGTGCTTGCGTGGGGCGCCATGCCTCTCGTCGAGCCGCTTGGCAGCGCTGGCGGGAGTGAGGCGTGGGAGAGGTGGGCCTACGGCGGGGGCCGTGGGGGGTGGTG
>PGOM01000099.1:111122-122797 GCA_002921335.1 Paratrypanosoma confusum | reverse complement strand
CCGTGGGGGGTGGTGGGCAGGGTGCCCCTGGTGCCTCAGCGAGCGCGGTGGCCGCTTCCGTCATCGAGGAGGCTGAGCTGACGGTGATGATCGCCAAGGCGTCCGCGTCGTGTCTGACCAAGCTCGTGCAGCTGCCACAAGTGCACGCGGCGAAGGCGCTGGGGGACCTAGAGGATGCGTTGCGGGCCAACTTCGAGACAAACGTGACAGGGATACCATCGCAGCGGATCGGGAATTGGAGCGGGGCAGCTGCCTCTTCTCTGTTTACGGCGCACCGCACCATAGTGCCGGTGTCGGGGAATGCCGCGCGGAATCTTCTCGCATGGTGCACTTCTATTGCGGTGCTCGCAAAAAGTGATGCCGGCTCTGCACGTGTCCAGTGCGGTGACATCCAAACGGCCCTCGTGCTGATCCTGTCGCAGGTGATTCATGCCCCACCTTCCGAAGATGACGTTGTTGACGCGGAGGCGATTAAGGGTGCTGCTGGCCGCGGGCCGCTGGTGGCGGCGGTACCAGCGTGTTCCACAGGCCTCGTCGGCGCCACGCATCCACCAGCACCACCTGCCGCTTTGCGGTCGAAAGACTCTGCCGTGGCGTTTGCTCTCCCGCTTAGCACTCGCAGCCGTCTAGTCGACGTGGCTGTCAAGGCGCTAGCTTCCATCGCGACGACGTACACCGGGAGTCGCCGCATGGAGGAGGTTGCGGGGTTGATGAACCTGTTTCAAGCGGCTTACGTGGCTGTCAGCGCATCGCCCTCGCCTACAGTTGGTGGAACGCAGCGACGGCTGTCGCTCTTGAAGCGTGTGCTGAAGCTGCTGCTCCCCCCGATGGAAAAAAGCGTACCCCACGAGCTGCTGGCTGCGGACCTCATTGCTCAGGAAGACAACCTCGTCGTGCGACGCTTGATTCAAGCGAAGCTCGTGCATTGGATTCAGAAGACCCGGTGCGATGTTCACATGGTGGCGCTCCTGCTGCTGACCGCAGTCAAAGAGGACAGTAAGGCCGGCTACGCCCACCTTCGCCATCTCACTCGTGTAGTGAACGAGCACTTGCGCGCTCAGAGAGAGGCGGGTGGCACTACACTGCAGGAGCCCGCCGCCGTCTACACGTTCATGGAGTACACCATCCCGTTTATCGTCCTCAGCATGGCACGCTCCCCGCTCTACGAAGTGGAAAGGACACGTCTACAGTTCGTGGGCTTTCAGCGAGTGTGGCACGTCCTGTTCGAGGAGCTGTTTCGCGCCAGCCGCCAGAACGTTGGGTTTGTAAACGAAATGCTCAGTCGTATTAAGCAGGCAGATGTACCGGTTCAGATGGGGGTGTGTGGCGGCGCGGATGGCACCAGCGATGGCGGTAGTAGCGGGGAGGCCACGCGCGTCATCTGCGAACTGGCGCAGCGGATCATGGTGGAGCGTGTTGGGAAGCACCCCGTTACGACGGAGGACCTCAAACGGTACTGCGGCGTCATTCTACTCCCCAACTTTTTTTCGAGGCCCTCCAGCACTGCCGTGGGCCTGGAGCGGTCGCAGCGGGTCTACCTCGACGGAAATATCCGCATTGGCCCAAACCCACCATTCCGCGTTCCCGGAGGAGCCGCGGCGGCCTCCGCCTCCCGAGGCGCAGCGTTGGCCTGTGGCGACAAGCCAGCTGGGCCGATTTCACCGCCGATGCCGAAGCGAAAGCGACCCACACGTCCCAGCCGTAGCGGAACTGAGGATTCAGAACGAGGCGAGTCAGACATGGATTCCGGGATGAGCAGCCCCCCGATGGGGGACACCGAGGCAAGCAGTGGCGACAGCAGTGATGAGGATATTGCAATGACTGAGAAGCCGGAGCAGGTGGCCTCTGCTCGAAGCTCCACCGCTGCCGCCGCAGGTCAGACGCAGCAGCACCGGCCGAGGAAGTGCCCCCGCTCGATTTCGCCGCCTGCTGCGGCCTCCGAGAGTCCGGAGGTCGCTACTGGGAGCAAGGAGGCGAAGGGTGAGGCCCAGCAGCTCCTGGGACCGATTCGCGCAGCAGCAGTTGGGGCGCTGAACAGTCTCTACGCGCACCTCTCCAAAAAGGCCATTGCTGACCTCAAGTGGAAGGTGGTCCAGCTGGAGGTGCTCAGCGCCGTGTCCAAAGACGCAACGGTGCGCCGTATCGCTCCGGGTGTGCGACGACCTGGCGGTGGCAAGCAGGGGAAGACGCTGGAGGCGCTTGCAGCCGAGCTGGGCCTGGGGGCTACTCAATTAGCGGAGCTGTTCGGCTTCGTTCAGCTGGAGCTAAAGGCGCTGTACGACAGGGCCAAGGTGAAGTAACCTTGTCTACCCGCAATGCATTGCGTCTGTCCCGTGCGTTGGCTGCGGAGGGGGTGGGGAGGTGGCAAGATGGGGTGGGGTGCGTGGAACATGAGACGGAGGAGAGGCCCGGAGGGGGGGGGGAGGGGAGACCGGTGCTGATTGCCGTGACACGGAGGTGACGGGCTTTCGCGCAACAGATTCCAACACGTGGCGTCATCCATCTCCATCTCCACCTCTCTGTCTCTCTCTCCTTTCCTATTTTTCTTTCGCTCTCTCCGTTCTCTTCCATATGATCCACTCGCGGGACGGACGACAGAGGGAATCCGTCAGGGTGAGCAGCGGGCGGTGCTGGGTGCGTGCCTGAACGAGGAAACGAGGGGGGGGGGAAGGGGGTGTTCCATGCTCCAGACAGAGCCTTCTCGTGCGGTGCGCGTGGGCTGCCCCGCGACATGGGATCGCCACGGCGCAGAAACACGGGCAGGCGGCGCCCCGCCGCGGTGGACGGTCCTGGCGTGCTTGGGGTGCACACGCGCAACACGCTTACGTCAGACACCAGATCCCCGCGTCCAGGGGTGGGGAGGGCTGCCGCCGCGCACGGCGCCAGTACCGGCAGGCAGAGGGCTGGGGCGGGTGGGGGGTGAGTGGCCGCTGCATCGGGTCCGCGGTCGGTGCTGCCACCCGATCTGTCCGTGCCGGCACCTGTCACTCCTGTCACCACCATGATGTCGCTGGTGCTGGTGTTGGGGCTGTTGAGCGTCCGGCGCGCCGTCTACACACCGACGGAGGCCTTTGCGGTCGGCTGCCTATCATCGCCCGCCCACACGTAGGTAGGTAGTGTGTGCAGTGTGTCTCCCTGCAGCGCCCGCGGTGGTTGACCTCGCGATTTCTATGTGGGGCAGCACCAGCGCACCCACGACCCGACATCTGCCTCTGCACGAATACCTATTGCCTCCCCCTTCCTCCCGACACGCCATTCCGTTTCGTCGAGGCTCCCGCAGACGCGACTCGCCCCGCATACCCGTGCACGTAGACATACTACCACGGCCGCCCACCGCCACATAGACGATCAGAGAGGACGGGATCCCGGCTGCACCACCCTGTCATACCTCCCCAATCCTTCCACATCCCACCACACCACGACTTTGCCATTACTCGCTCGGCACACGCACGCGCTGTCATTCGAGGTGCAACAGTGCGCCTTCTTGCCTTCCTTCTGTCTCTCTTGTTCTCTCTTTCACTCTCTCTTTCTGTCCCCTCTTCTTTGTGGCGTCCCAGCTTGTCCGTCCCACAGCAGCTGCGGCCGCGGCACTACATTGCTTCACCTGGACCGGACGACCTTGCCCATTTAGCTGAGTCCACAGCTGGTACAACTTTCGTCACTGCCGCCACTTCCGAGCGCCGCTATTTTACCCAGTCGCGGAGCTCTCTCTCCCCCTGTGCCTGAGTGGTGCGCACTCCCTCATTCCCCCTCGTACTCCCTACCCCTCCCTCCCTCTCTCCATCCTGCATCGCTGGCTGGCAGGACGGAGATAGGAGGGAGGCGCAGGGTAGGCGCCGTACACTGAAAATTGGTGTGCGTGTCTTACGCTGCGACGATTTCACTTGTTTTCGCTTTCTGTGTCGCCATTGTCTTCGTACAGCGCAAGACGAACGTGGGACTCGGAGCACAACCAGTTGTGGGTGTATCCACTGTGTAACGGTGGCTCTACACCGCGTTGCTGTTCCCCTTTGCCCCCTTTGTACTCCCCCTCCCTTCCCCTATTGTGCCCCGGGATAGCGCGGGGCGCACCGTTATTTCTCGGAGAATAGGGGCTCCCGTAGAGCCGCGGCCGTTACCCAACCGCCCAGACGCAGAAAGTTGCGGCCTTCGGGGTGACACCGGCCGTGTAGCACGTGCTGGGGACACCGGCGTCGTTGTACTCAGTACTTTCCCCTTTCTCTTTTTTTCCCTGTGGCGTACCAAAGCTCCCCTACTACAATGTCGTGTAGCCCAGAGGCACCCACACGAGCATCTGCCGCCCTGCACGCGGACCCCGGCGGCATGGGTGTGATGGAGAGTGACATCCCTCTTGTACCTCCCCGTGGCACGGATCTGCCTGGCGATGGCATGGCTAGACCTGAGGTGCCTGCGGAGGGGGCACCGCACTCTGCCGCAGGAAAAAGCGACACGCACAGGGTCAGCGATAACGATGACGACTGCCCGGCGGCAGCAAGAACCACGAACTCGCTTGCCCGTAGCATGACCAGCACAACAAGTGCGACGACGTCACGGACTCCACTGCAATCATCGCGACCCGATGGTATTGGAGTGGTGATCCGTGTGCGTCCCCTGTCGACGTTTGAGCGCACAAACCCTGGAGTCAAGACGGTGGTAAAGTGTTTGCATAGTAGCATTGTCGTGGACCCTTCTTCGATGCGGAGCGCGGCGGATTGTGCCTACGGTACGACTGGTGGTGCGCCTCGCGTGCGCCAGTTCGATGTGGATGAGGTGTTTCATCCACATAGCACGCAGATCGAGGTGTACAACCGATCGTGCCGGCACATCATCCAGGGCGCCTTTGAGGGTGTTAACGGTGCGATATTAGCGTACGGCGCGACTGGAGCTGGAAAGACGCATAGCATGTTTGGTAGCGAGCTAAGTGCTGTGGGGATTGTCTTTCAGGCAATGCAAGAGATCTTCCAGGAAAAGCATCGACTAGAGCATGAGGAGGGAAAGCGCGTCACCATTCGCATCAGTTTCTTGGAAGTGTACAACGAAGAGGTGTTCGACTTGCTCGCCCCGGGGGGCAGCGGGGGATCACCGCCGCCCTCGCAGGCCGGACGGTATCCCACTCCGACATCCGTTACTGGCAAGCCCGCACGTACCGGAAACACCGCGGCTGCGTCTAGTAGTGGGCCTAGGAACATGGCCCCGACTCGACGTCAGCCGCTGCACGTGCGAGATGTTGGCCAGGATGAGTCTGCGGCTCGCATACCAGTGCCTGCGACGTCCCGCGCAGGGGGGTTGCAGGTCACTGGAAATGCATTCGCACCGTGTCTTACGCCTGAGCAAGCTGACGCAACGGCACGGCGAGCGGCGAACCCCGAAAGCTTGGTAGTAGCAGGGCTCAGCATCGCGACGCCGCGCACGGTAAAGGAGTTTGCGCACGTCATCGGTAGGGGCCACATGAGTCGCTTTGTTGCGGCAACGCACGCCAACGCTCACTCCAGCCGCTCGCATGCAATTATCACTGCAGAGATCGACGTTCGCGACTCGGGGAATACTTCCCGTGGGACGATCGCTCGGATCCGCTTCTGCGATCTCGCAGGCTCGGAGCGCGCCGCGTCAACGAGCAATACGGGCATACGCCTCCGCGAGGGTGGAAACATCAACAAATCGCTCCTTGCTCTTGGCGCCGTGGTGCAGGCCCTCGCACAAAAGCAGAATAGGCCGGACACCTTTGTTCCTTTCCGTGGCTCCAAGCTCACACGTCTGCTGCGCGACTGCCTTGGTGGGAACTGCCGGACGCAGATGCTGTTTTGCATCAGCCCGGCCTCTTCCAACTACGAGGAGACCATCAACACGCTTCTTTTTGCCATGCAGGCGAAGAAAGTTCGCTCAACGGTGACGCGAAACGAGTTCGTCGTTAGCCAAAAGATGGTCACGAAGAACCAAGAGGCGCTGATCGAGCAGCTTCGCGCCGAGATCGCGATGCTAAAGGGGGTGGCGCAGAGACCACCAGAGAGCCCAGATGCTAGGGCCGAGCCGACATCCCCGCCTGGAGTGCGACCGTCGGACCGGTGCAGTCAGGAGACGGCGGTGATGCGCGAGCAGACACAGCCACCGTCTCCTTCACCTGCAGACATGGGCGCTGTAGCAAACTTGGACACTGTACTCTCTGCAACCCTGCTCAACGGTAATGGCACTGGCAGCACGGGCTATTCGAGGTTAGCCGAAGTGTGTGAAGCCGGGGGAGATCCCATGGAAAATAATCTCTCGGTACAAAGCCTCAACGACAAATTAGCGGCTCTCATGAGATCAAGCACAGCTGCATTTCCTACCTCTGCTGCAGTACTGGACGCGGCTAGCGGCGATGCTGCTCCAGAAATCGACACTGATGGGCCCGCCCAACGCTGGAAAAGCCATGAAGAGACTACAACCATTGAATCCACCGGGGAGAGCAAAAGTGCACCTGGCGCTAGGCGGTCACAAGCACTAGTCGAGGTGATCGATGTCCCAGCGGTATTGAGTGCGTCGGTCAAGGGAGACGCATATGCGACGTCTTCGTTTAAGTCTCTCGAACTGAATCCATTGCTAGAAACCAGGGGCCCGGCTTGGGAAGACAGGGTGCCCTCATCAGACCGCAAGACTACGCCTCCCCGTCAGAAACTTCGGAAATCATGGTCGATGGGCGTCAAAGCGAGCGCTCAAATGGATGGTGCGCGAACCGCGCACGAGCACAGCCTCTCCTCGGCAGCTCAAGTGGGGAACGCAAAGGCTGCTGGGAAAACTTCTCTCTCTCGCTTGCCACCAGCGGAGAAGCGGGCCCTTCAGGCCTCTGCTCCAGCAGCGGTGGATGACACCATGGCGCCCCATCTTCTGGACCTGAGAAAGCGGCTGCTTGACATTTGCACTGAAAAGGAGGCGCTTTACCGGCAGGATAAGGAGGCCCAGGAGAGGTTGCAAGACCTGGATCTGCAAATGCGCCAGCAACACTGGAAGCTCGCCGAGGTTCTTAGCAGCACTCGAGACCAATACAACCGCGGGAAGCTGGACAGCGCCCTAGAAAAGGGGTCGCGCCGATCTGCTGGGGCAGGTGCGGGGGGCGAGGGCACTGCCAAGCCTAGCGAGGCATTGCACAACGGTAGTGAAGGAAGTGGTGGGTTTCTGGCGACCAGTCTCCAGGCGTCGCTCATGCAACTGCGTGTAGAGAGTGAGAGGCTCGCCAGTGCAGCCCCACTGCGGCAGGAGCAGCTGGACGCGGTACAGCAGTCATTTCAGGCACTAAACGAGGAGCTTCAGAAGGAGCGGCACAACTCCGCCCTGGAACTGGCCCTGAACAACGCACACTTGCGGCAAAACTGCACCGAGGCGGAGTGCTTGGCCGCGCACTATCACCAGGAGTGCCGAACACTGCTCAACAAAGAGGGTGAGTACGCTCAGGCCTTGAGTGAGTGTGTGAGCGCAATGCGAGCCGCTCTTCCGCACATGCAGGAGACCTGCCCAGCACGGCAGCGTATCCTCAAAGCCCTCCTCTTTGCAACCCTGCCCGTGGCTCCAACTGCTGAGATGATTCCGTCATTTGAAAAGGCGATGTCGGAGAGTTTTATGACAGTGCCGGAGGTAGTCGTGAACACTTCCTCCAGTACTCGGAAGGCTCATGAGCTGAAGACGGTTAACCCCCTCCAGAGGCATCGGCCCGAAGAAGCCGCAAGGACGCAAAAGCCCCGGCCGCAGTCGCTGCCTCTCCCACCACCCCACCACGTGGAGAGCTTTGCCAAAGACACGCCCCCGCTACCGCCACCTGCGAGCTCCGAATCTAAGCTCGCCAATGCTGGCGCGACGCCCTGGCCCTTGCAGACTGTTGCCGAGCTGCGGGGCACCAGCGAATCCGCCACCAACGAGGCTCACTGCAACTCCGAGTCGCCTGCCGGTGCCGATATGCGTTCATCAGGAACCCGAGTGGCCTCCATGTCGCAGTCGCTGGAGAATCAGCGGAACCGTCCCGAGCGCTTTCTTCGAGCCCCTTCTGCTCACTCTGAGATGCAAACAGCAGCTTCTGCAACTGGAGCCCCCACATCTGTGCCAGCGGCCACACCTCTGAGTACCCCCCATGAGGGGTCACTGTCCTCGTCTCTGCACAGCGGTGCAACTTCCGGGGCTGGGCGCCAAGGGAGGCCCCTGCGGGGCGAGGTAGGCCGAGTGACGTTCAAAGAGCGGGACAGCAGCGAGTCGGTAGAGCGCCGCAAAGAGGGCCCGGGGCGTCACGCGATCCGTGCGGCGGGGTCCGAGGCAGTCGTTCGCGATGGGCCGCGTGCCGGCCGGAGTGCCAGCTGCGGCGATCGACCCCGACAACCGAGTCACACGCTCCAGTCTGATTCATCTGAGAAGCACAGCGAATCGATCAGCGCGACGCGGCCATTACCGAAGTCTCTGATTGCTCGGCGGCACTCCTTCGCTGGTGATGCATTGCGTCCCCTAAAGAGGCAGACAGCGGTCTCTTTTGAATCTTCGCTGGTGGCGGAGTGCCCTGGGCGGGGTATTACCGATACCGAGGGGCGTGTGGCTGGAGGTGGAGCCCGAGCGCGGTCACTCGCTTTGTCTGGGAGAGAATTGGAGCGGTCGTGGGGTGATGCGTGTGCGCTCCGCGAGGGGGTACAGGAACGCGCCAAGAGCGAGGCGGCGCTGCTTGCTGGTGGTGGTGCCGCCACCCACCACGATCGAGAGCAAGAGGGAAGCATGCGGGCCCGAGCAAGGAGCATCGGCGGGGAGAGTCGTGCGGCATCGTCCCAACCGCGTCTGCAAAAGACGACGCAGCCCAGGCCACGCGGAAAGGCGCTCAGCCGCAAGGAAGCTGTACCCAGCACGGTTTCCGCGCCGAAAAAGCCTGTGGCGGCTTCTTCTCCGGGGGGTAGCTTCACCAATCTTTCCTATTCATCCGCACCGCTGAGAGGTGCCGAGGTTGGCTCGGCGGAGGCAGGTCGCTCTTCACTGGCTCTATCTCACTCGGAGCTGGCGCATCTCTCTTCCACTGCATCGCCGAAGCGTCGGAGTGTCGTTGGGGTTTCCGTTGCCTCCCAGCAGCCTTCCAACACGGAGGGTGTTCCAGCGCGTGGCCCAGCACCGCAGGGTGTCGCTCGGCGGGGTCACACGAGCGGCGGTAAATCTATCGGAGAGCCGTTTGCAATGGCGCAGGTAGGTTCGCACCTTGCATCGACCTCCATCGACGGAAAGTTTGCCAGCTCCATCAACGCGTCGACCCTCCATTGGAGCTCCCCGTCTCTTGGGGCATCGTGCGCGACCATCTGGGATAGGACGTTCGTGCAGTGTGCATCGTCCCCAAGTTTTCCAGCACCCGAGAGGCAGCCTTCCGACGTGCAGAGCCGGCCTGTAAACGGTGACGCAGGGGAGGCGAGTAAGGCCCAAGCTACCACCGGGCTGCCGAAGAAAAAGGCAGGGGGTAAGGCGGCTGACGCCTCACCGAAAAGCACGAAGAAAGGCGTGAAGCGGAAGTAGTCTATCTTGCGCCCCTGGCTGCCTGGGCCGTCGCGGTGGAGAGGCGCACCGCCGTACCGCAGAGGGTGGGAAATAGAAAGCGGCTCCTGCCACTGAGAGAATCAGAGTGGGGTGGAGGAGAAAGTTGCAGCTATCAGGTGCACCTCGCTTGGGTGCTGCCTCATTCTTCTTCCCCCCCCCTCCCCCCGCTGTGCGTAGATCAGCTGTGTGGCGTCGCCGTCACGGTCGTGCTCTTTCCTGGGAGGGTGTCCCCGGACCTGGGCCTTTTCCGACTGGACGAAGAAACCAGTGACGCCTCCCCGCCACACCTTTTCTCACTCCTCTTTTCCCCATTCACAATGTCCCTCGTCCCTTCTCTATGTTCTGCTCTCTGACCCCACCCTCTCCCTTTCCTCCGCTTGGGAAATCGATGGGCTTCCTTTGCAGCGTTGTTGAATCAAAGTGAAGGATTTCGCGGTGAGGGCGTGGGTGCTAGGAGGGCAATGAGGCACCATCGACAGAGTCTAGCATTCGTGGTGTGGTGACTGCAACGGGACCTTTCTCTGTCTCTTTTTCTTCTTTGTTGCATCTCAGTGCAGGGATGGTGTGATGAGTCGGTGCACACAGATACCACGCTGCTCCCCCCGCTAGCAAAGAGAGTCGTAGTATCGGTAATAGTCTGTGCGCCAATTCAGTGGAGTGGCAGCGAACGTATCTGCAGTACATGATGTCTGCTGCTCACAGCCGCCACAAGAGCGCCGAGCATCGTTCCAGTCGCTCACACGGGAGCTCCAGTGACCTTGCACGTGAGACGAGCGGCAGGGGCCACTCGAAGGCTTCTGTTTCCCATGAATCTACAGCGGCTGAAGCGGTGCAGGCGGTGTATCACACACCCTTTCCACTAACGGGCGGTACCGTGATCGATGCGGGGTGGGCGTACCGGCTAGCGAATAAGCACGACTGCATGACCTTCCGCAACTTCGCCGATAGCCTAGATGGATTCACACTCCGCTTCGACAACAAGGAGACGATCGTCTGGGACAAGAAGGTCAAGGGAGAGAAGATGAATATCATTAAGGTATTCGGATTCTTCGAGAACACGGCGCCCTCTGTATTGTATGACATGCTGCAGGACTCTGTCTTTCGCTGCGAGTGGGACGAGTACCGCCTGGATGCGTTCCGTATCACGCTGCTCAATGAAAAGAATGACATCGGCTACTACGCGGTGAAGGCGCCGACGGGGGTGTCGAACCGCGACTTTGTGAACCAGCGCATGTGGCACTCGGCTGGTAATGGCGAGTATGTCATCTTCAACACGACCGTGTTCCACCCAACCGTTCCCGTGAAAAAGGCATTCGTCCGTGCCATCTCCAAGGTCTCCGGCTACCTCATTCGGCCCTGGGGTAAGGAGATCAATGAGCACGGTGAAAGCAAGGGGGCATGCTTGACGTACATCACCCAAACCGACCCCTGCGGATGGATACCATCCACGGTGACCAACTACGTCACCACAAAGTACGCTCCGAACACGATCTCGAATGTTTCCAATGCCTCCATCAAGTTCAAAGAGTGGCTGCCGAAGCAGACCGCCTACGAGAAGGACTGGGAAGCAGAGCCGGAGCCCTACGACGAACCTGTGAAGCACGAGACGATCGATTTTGTGCTGGAGCGCTGGGGGCATGCAGCTGACGCGGAGAAGAAGAAAGCAAAGTAGTGCCTCCGCCACTTGCGAGTGATGTGGTGCACGGTGTCTTCTTCTCTTAATGCCATGTCCATTTTGTTTTCGGTAAGACATGTACCTGTAAGTGGCCTCCGATGTGTGTACTGGGGCCGACCAATGAAGGCTGCTTCCTGAGCCACCTCTCTTGGATACTTAGGGCGCAGTGCTGCTTGGAATAGCAACCTTTTTGGACAGCTTCGGCAGCATGATGTTGAGACGAGGAATGATGGCGCCGAGGAGATGTTTACATGGCTGTGTGTGTGGGTGTGTAGAGGTGTGTTGGCCCGCAGGGGCCGGGGCGGAGCTCTCGACGCCGACGATGACCGCGCGGGGGGTGGCGAGCGGCATCGGAGGGGCGGCCCTGTGCCGTCGCGCCGGTGGGGCCGGGCGGGGGAGGCCTACAGCCAGCCACTCCCTCCCGCCCTTCCCCAGCGCATCTCAACCGACATTCATCCACCACCCCCTCCCCCGTCCTTCT
>PGOM01000098.1:203759-220321 GCA_002921335.1 Paratrypanosoma confusum | reverse complement strand
TATATATATATATATATGTGTGTGTGTATATATATGAGAGTGAAAGAGAGAGAGAGAGAGAGATAGATATTGAGAAGGAGAGATCGCTTGGTCCATTTGGATATTCGTGTCTAGACGTTGGTGGAATGACGGGTGGTTTACCTCTTACAGCGCGGCACGATTCGGTAGCACCCCGCCCGGGGTAGTCGGAGGGGTCGAGGTGGAGGGGCCGCTGCTCGCGGGGGCAGCAGCGGCGGTCCCCGGCGGGGTGTACTGCAACCGCTCACGCGCGGCCGTTCCCATCAGGTGCAGGAGCAGCTCCAGCTTATCGCAGACGCCGTTATGCAGGACGCGCGGCAGCATCTTCTGGGTGATCCCGAGCCAGTTGAAGATGACGTCCATGTTGACCGACACGTCGCCCACAAAGCGCAGCTGTGGAGAGAATTTGACGAAGCGCAGCGGCCGCAGCACGCGCTGCTCACCACTCGCCGGCTTCGCGCGTGACACCGCCGACGACCCCAGTGAGCTCTCCACCTCCGTTGCCTCGCCACCCCGTGTGGCTTCACCCATGGCGCTGTTGCTGTTGCCACGCCAGTACACGGACGTACCGATACCGGTACTTGCCTGGGGCGCCGAGGAGCCTTTGAGGACGCCGAGGTGCGACCCGGGTGGACGCGGCGACGCGATCGCGGGAACCCCCGAGGCAGCTTTCGCTGCCGACAGCGGCGACCTGCGGTATCGTAAACTGCTGCGGCCACTGCCACCGCCACCCGAACCACCTCCACCGCCGCCACCACCACCTCCATTGCCGCCGACACCACCCCCACTGAAGTCACTGCCCACAGTGCTCTCCGTCGTCCGCATCTTAGCGCTTGCCATGGCCTCATCGGAGCCGTCCACGTCGCTACGGAGCTGCCCAAAGTTGTGAAACACCTCACGATTCGACTTTTCCGTGAAGGAGCGAACAATCTGCACGAGCTCCTCGAAGTCCACGAATCGCGGGTTCCCCGTCCACGGGTGCGACTGGTCGAGGTTGAGGACGAAGCCGACGTCAGCGGAGCCGATCAGCTGGTGTGTGTAAAACTCGAAGTAGTTCGTCCCGCGGAAGCCCATCACAACGATGCGCTTCATCGCAGGCCGGTACAGCTCGGCGTTGACGATCTCGATCGTCAGCACCTTCTTCACCACGGTGCCGCGGTCGCTGCTGCACTCGGCGAAGCCGAACTTAGCCCTTGGGAAGCTCGCCACCACGCAATTGCTGCCACTGCTCGCCATCACCGTCTTTGACACCGCGCCCAACACGACGGTGGTATCCTGCAGGCAAATGTTGATCTCCCCACAAGGGATGGTAGAGAGTGCGTTCCCCATAAACTCTAGCAGTCGCGGGGCCACCGGCGCGGTGCTGGAGGTCTTCGCTGTGGGCGACGGCGCTGCCGTGTCGGGTACTGCAGCCGAAGCAGCGTCTCGCTGCTCCATCACAGGTACGGTACCCATCAGACCAGGTGCGGGGGACGCTGGGCCGTACATCGTCGACCAGTTCGCGGCGTTCCCATCGGCAAAGTTTGCCATCGAGGTCGCCTGCGACAGAAGCAGACCATCCTCAACGCTAAGCATCTGCTCGAAGTCGGCGACGACGCCCTGCAGCTGCGCCTTGAATGTCGAGGTTGGCTGAAACAGGTGAAAGCTCTCCAGCTTTACGAGTGCGACGGCCTTCTGTGACGCGAGAATGTCGCTGACGCTGCGCAGGGCGTTCATGAACGTCGACACGGAGCTTGGGGTGATGCCGGCGGTGCCCTTCTGGACATTAACGTCCAGCGACACCTCCACCGACCCGTCTAAGCTGACACCGTCCATGGTATTGATGACGAGGTCTTTCACGAACACCTCCACCACGTCCCGCAGCTGGCGCTCTTTGAAGGCGACATAAAAACGGCTCAGGCAGATGTTGAATCGGAACGTCCGCAGGTTTGGAGACCGCGTTGGCGCGGCCGTATTGGTCGGGTTGCGGATGAAGAAGAGCTTCGTCGCCACCCCTTCGACCGACACGACACCCGACAGGACGCCCTCGGACCGGATCATCAGCGATACGACAAGCGCCTCCATCACTAGCGTTTCCACGCCGGCGCCGCTGTGGATGTGCTCCATCGCCACGTTGAGGCCCTTCACCGACCCGTGGTGCAGGTTGCCGTTGCCTAGGTCGAAACGAACCACCGCCTGGTCCACCAGACACACCAGCATCACATGCTGGTCCGCACCCGCCTCCTGCAGTGCCTCCGCACGGAGTTTCTCGCGCTGGCGCACCACGAGGGGGGCGGTCTGAACCGACTTGGTCAGCACCTGCGCGGGGGCACCGCGCGAAAAGAGCTTGCGAATGCTGAGAAGCGTCTCCATCACCGTGCGGTGCCATAGAAGTCCGATTGTGAACAGCTGGCTGAGGTGCTGCGCGCGAACGGTGAGCTCGAGCTCACCCGATGCCGGGAACTCGTTCTGGAACGACAAGACGACGCTCCGCACGTACCCCGACAGGGTCTTGCGCTTCGCCACGCACAGCTCCATCTGTGGTACGCACAGCTCCACCGACTTGACCTCCAGCTTTGCGCGGCACTCGGCGCGAAAGTTGCGAACACACACCACCACCGACGTGATCGGGTACGTCGCCACGGCGCGGTGGCGGCGGTCGTTCTTGGGATGCTGAATGTGCGTCAGCATCGCATCCAGCGAGCCGTTGCGGTCATCCAGAAACACTGAAAGCGACGTCGACGACATCGGCTCGCTCGATAACACAAACCGAATACCTTTGACGCACACACGAAAGCTGTGGAAGATGACTTTTCTCAGCGGTTCGTGGCTATCGTGCAGCGAGAGCGGCGTCGGGCGGTCTTTACCGGCCGCACGGTTGCCCGCGGTACCTCCATGCAGTGTCGGCGGTGCAGCCATCCTATGGGCGCGGGCCCGAGCTCGGCCACTGTCGCTGCCCACTCGGTTCGCCACTCTGCTCGAGCGGTTGTTGGTTGTGGTCGTTGCGTTTTTTTCCACCGTTGAGCGCCGCCTGAGCAGCGCATTAAGAATCTTTGCCTCCGAAAGGGCGGCCACGAATGCCCGTGGCAGCGGCAACGCGAATTCCATGAGACTGCTGTACATCACCACATTAACCTGCTTGGCGGTGCTCTCGAGATTCTGCACAAAGGTGTAGATGCGCTCGGCCCGCTCCGTACTGTCCTTGTTGTGCCGTGTCGCCCACTCCTCAATCTCGCGGGTCAGTGTCGCCACAGCGGGTGTGATCTCCATCGTGTTGGCCTGGACCTCCATGCGGAATATGATTTCCTCGTCGTCCGTCGGCAGACCGCCGACTTTGGCGATCCCCGCGAGGTGTACCGCAGGGAGCGGAATGCGCATCAGGACGTGCATGCTGCTCGAACGCCCCCCCGACAGTGGGGACGACGGGAGGCCCGTGCTGGCCCCGTCGTGGTACTCGGCTCCGGCCGCCGGATCGCCAGCCGCACCCTGGCTGACGTGCGGTGACTCCTTCACATTAAAGGCGACGCGGCGCCGCTGCTGCGACTGCACCTTGCGTAAGAGCCGGCTGATGGTGGCAGGGGCTGGGGCTCCCTCACTTCCCTGTGTGGCATTCGGCGTGGCCGCAGAGTAGAACGTCACGGATCCCGCCTCCAGGCGCGCCGACACGTCGAGTGTGTACCTCAGCCTGGTTTTCGTGTGAGCGCTACTGGGCTGCGCTCCATGGTCGTCGGCATGGGCGACCTCGATTGTTCGTGACGCGGCCCGCGGTAATGAAGGAGATCCGGGGGTGCCCCGCGCCGGTTCAGCGCTGGAGCTGCGGCGGCCGTCCCCGTTAACGGGTGGCGTGGGGTCTACATACCGCACGGATCGCGTGCCCACAGACTCGGCGCGCCGCGTGCTGGCGCCGCCTTGATCCTCCGAGCCGGTCCGGGCCGCTCCTGCGTCTCGCGCCGACAGCGGGGATGCCATCTTGTTTCCAAGCAAGAAGTTAAGCAGCTTTCGCCTTCGCGCGGCAGCGAGGAGCGTGCGTGAGAGCGGAGAGCCGGTCGATGAGGTGGGGTTGCACGGCACCGCCTCCGACAGGGCCTCACAGTTTAACGCGGAGGGGCTGGGAGTCAAGGGGGTGGTCTGCGACTGCCGCGGTGGCGGCGGCGGCGCACGCGCGTTGTTGGCATCGCCGGTGAAGGCTGTCTGTGGCGGCGCGGCCTGCGGGCTGCTAGGGGCCACCGGGGTGCTGCTTGCCTGCATCGCCTCACGCGCGGCACGTTTTCCCTTCGGACCGAGAAGGTGGTTTGGCAGCCGCAGCGACGACATTTCCTCGGCGATCGAGCTGAGAATGCTGACGATGCGGGACGAGAGACTCACCCTCGGCTCCGTCACCTCCAGTATCGCGCGGACTGAGACGTCGTTATGCCGCTTCGTCACGTGAAACGGCACCTCAATAAAGTGCGCGATGGCCTTGTTGCGGGAGCGGGTGTGTTCCTCGTGGCTGAGGCTCGTGAGGGTGCCGAGGCCGCCGAGGAGGCGCGTGGTGGAGAGCAGGCGCTCGACCGGGGTGCAGTAGTCCAGCGGGGAACCGTCCGCTGCGTAAATGATCGTGTCTGTGATGGAAAAGCGCCCTGAGAATTTCTTGCTTTCGGTGTACTCGTGCGCGATCGACATCACCGGCGCGGCGATCGACACTGGATGCTCGTACGGCGTGCCGATGCCCGTGCTCCTCGTCCGCCACGGCGTCGGCTGCGCGGACGCCTCGGGCTCCAGCGGCTTCACTACGGGGAAGAACTGCTTACCGTCTTCCAGTGAGCAGATAAACGACACCTCGCTCATCCGCAGCTTCGCCGCCATCGTCGGGATAAGCTTCTGCCGGTCCAGGCAGAGGCTGGTGTGGACGTGCCGGTGCGTCTTCTCGCAGGCGAAGACCTCCGGTCGCTCCTCGAGGATGCTGCGAAACGCTGCATCGCCAAAGGGGAGCACCACCAGGAAATGGCGCACCAGTGCGACGACCTTGTGCTCTTGAACCACGTCAAACGCCCCACGGACCTCGTCGCCGATTCCTGTTAGCGCAGGCCGGCGCTGCGCAGACCACGGCGGCCCCGGCGTGATGGTGGAGTCGAGGGGATTCCTGGGGCCACCGCTAGGCGACGGCCCAGCGCGCCCCGTGGCGCGTGGGATGGCCGGAGCATCCGAGTCGCCGTTGTCCCTCGGAGCGCGGCTCTGCTGCATGCGACTCATCATCGCCTCCATCTCCAGGCGCTCCCTCTGCAGCTTTCGGAACGCCTTGGAACTCGCCAGCTCTGCCCGGAACAGCTTGCTCTCCAGCTGCGTGGCGGCCTTCATTTCCGTGATCAGGTCCTTGGTCTCGTTGATGGACTGGGTAAGCAGCTGCACCAGGCCAAAGCGGAGGATGATGAGCGGGGAGTCGATGGCAAGGTTCCACTTCGTCTGCGACTTCATCGTGTCTGTCGGCGCGGCGTCTTCCCATGACTCCGCCACCTCATACAATGCCGGCGACATGTCGAACTGGGGCATGGGGTACAGGTTCGCCGCACGACTTCCCACCCCCGGTGGGGTAGCATTGCGGGGGTTCCCATTGGCTCCCCGCTCACCACCGGATGGAGAAGCTGACGGCTCCCGCGGCGCGGGCTGCACCAACCCAGCGTGGCGGAAGGCGGCCGTGCTACCCAGCGACGCGGGCCGCGTCAGCTGTGGGCTACGCAGTGGCGAGTGCCACCCTTCGGCTCGGGGGATGGACGATCTGTGTAGCAGCGGGGAAGCCGCTCCCGGACGCCCGTCATCAAAACACGGCGAGCCACACTCCTCCAAGTGGGCAGAGTCGTTGGAGAGCACTCCCTGCCGCCAGCTGGAGAGACAAAGCGATGCCTCGGCGGATCCCCAAATGTATCCGCCCAGCGGGCGCTCCATGTGGCTAGCGCAGGAGCTGTGGACCGTCGCTGTCATGGTGCTAGTGGCGCTCACCGTTTCCTCCGACTTCCCGCGCATGGTCGACGCCAGTGATACATGTGGCGGCGACCCACGAGGCGGGGCGACGGTGCTGGGCGGCGACAGGTTCGGCCTCGAGCTGCCGTGGTTAACGCTCTGGGTGGTGGAGGCACCGATGGTCGTGCCCATCAGGCCACGAGCCACGGCTCCGGTCGCCACGAGCTGGTCCTGGTCGTCGCGATCCACAAGGGCCACCTGCACATTCATCACATTGACCGTCCATTTGAGGGACGCGTGCAGCGCCGTGCAGTACGTTTCTGCGAGGGCATTGAAGCGCAGCACGGAGAGGCGCAGGTTCGTCATGGACGTCAGGTACGACACGCGCACGCCCTTCACCAGAGCCAGCACACTGCTCCGACGCTGGTGCTGCCGCACTGGCGACGGCTGTCCCTCGACTTGTTGCAAGAAGTCCGCGCCCTCCAGTGCGCCACCACCACGTGGAAGCGGCGCACGCCCCGTGGTCGACCACTGTAGAGCCCCTGGCAGTCGGTTCGGGGACTCGCTCCCACCGTCCGCGGGTGACGCCGTCGCCGGCTTGGTAGTAAGCGGCCGGGAGAAAACGAGGATCATCTCGTTGACGATCTTTTCGTAGGCGAGGACGACGTGGTTAATGAGGCCAGGGGACACCGTCACCTCGACCTCGTCAATGAGCACCGTGGAAAGCCGCTTATGATCATCCTGCGCGAACGTGAAGTACATGTCCGGGAGCGAGGCGGAGTGCTGCTCACTGTCCGGGTCAAACGACTTCAAGGTGAAGGGGTGCATGTGGCCCTTGATCGCGGTCCGGCGCTCCAGGGACGAGTGCTGCGCCACGACGGAGATGAGTGGTATCTGTAGCAGCACCGTGATTTCCTGGGGCAGACCCGCGGAGAGCTCGATGCAGTGCGCCTGAACAATAAGTACCACGTTTCGCATTGCCTGCTGCGGCGGTGTTGGGTCGGATGACCGCGCAGGGCCCGCTGAAGTCTCCGCCGCCCGCTGCGGTGGCTCCGACGTGCTGAAAGATGTGCTGCTCGGCTGCTGTGAGGAGTATCTGCGAGGGGCCATCGGCGGCTCCGCGGCCGGCCCAGGTGACGTCACATCGGCCTCGTTGCTCGCCGTGTGCCGCTGCTTCAAAAAGCTTTCGATCGCCTCGCGCCACGCCATCACCAGCTGCTGCACCTGCGGCTGTACCGTGTCCAGCGCCTGCGGCCGGAACGGCACCCCGAGCGCCGCCCTCCCCACCTCCACCTGCACATTCGTCTGCAGGTTCCCTTGATCCTGGTGCTTCTCCGACTGCTGCGCGACAACGGCTATGCCGCCCACGGTACCCACGAGCACCTGCGAGTTTTTCTTGTGGCGTTTCGCTTCGTCAGCAGCGGCAGCGGCGCTGGGAAAGCTGCCCCGCTCGCTGCCTACATCGCCAAAAATCGAGTAGCGGCCCTCCCGCTGCCGCTGGATTGTTGCACCCAGTGGTGTGTACGCGCGAGACACATCATCGTCAAGCTCCAGCGGCGGAGCCGAGCGGTTAGTCAGTGGGGATCCGCCCTGGCGCCGCAGCGGCGACTTCATCATCGGTGGGGCAGCATGCGAGGTGCGGTCCATCATACTGTCGGCCACGTACTGCACGACCAGCACCTCTGCGAAAAACGATGCAGATCCTTTGAGGTAGAGCTGCGCGGTTGTATTTGGGGGAGCTGGATAGCGGCTCGCCTTGGTACGCTGCCGCGCCTGCTGACACTTGTAGAGCAGACGCTGCCGCACCATCTCGGAAATGCCATCGGTAAACGCATCGGCCTGCACGCACTCGCGGGAGGTGACCAGCTCCGAGCGACTCTCGGCGCACCCGGTGAGATTCTTGCCCTTGGCCTGGAGGTAGTTGAACTTGGAGTGCATCAATGAGCAGTTCAGACTGCGCAGAGTGAAGGTTCCGCGGTACATGATCATGCCTTTCTTGGCCGAGCCGAGAATCGTGCCCATCCTCTGCGCCAGCTGGTCCGACTTCGACATGGCGAGCGTGTCGATCGGGTTCAGTGAGTCATCGCCCGCTTGGGTGGCCTCCGTGGCCGTTGCTGCAGCGGCCGCCTTGTTCTGCAGCGGAAACGACTTGAAGACCTGAAGGATGCTCGGGTACGCCTTGAGGCGCAGTAGTGTCACCTGGCCAATGAACTGAACCTCCGCCAGCTGCATCCGCCGCTTGGCTGGGATCTTGATGAGGAAGTGGGCGGTGGACTTACCAATCTCCAGCGTGCTCGGCTCGCTCGAGCGTACCGCCAAGCGGCGGTTGTCCAGCTCCACGGCAATCAACTCCACCTGCACGCGCTGGATGGTGCAGACGCCCTGCAGTAGCCACGTCGCATCGCGGCGAATCGCCGATGGGCCCCGAAACGCGGAGGATCTGGGTGGTTCCATCGCCTGCGGGTACGCGTAGTTCATGAACGGAAGCTCGTCCGCCTCGGTAGTGCCAGCCCCCGCTGCGGAGTACACGCCGGAGGTCTGCGACAGACCGTTGGCGAAGCGGTAGCTGGATGAGCCGTTCATCCACTCCATCGTCTCGCGGGGCGCCTCAGGCTCCCCTGGCTGCACGCGCATCGCGTTGGAGTGCCACTGCGTCGCCTTCAGCGCCGTTATCTGCGCATGCCTCTCGTCCAGCACTTGGAGTGCTATGAGCCGTATCCCTGCGACAAACGGCACAAAGTCTCCCGTGATGTGTGCCGCGATGGTGTCGACCGAGACGGTGCATGCCCCACCCTCGTAGCCACGCGCCGAGTCGCGCTTCCCACGACCACAGATGGATGTCGCGTAGAGCACCCCAAGGACGGCCTTGGTCGAGTCGTGCGGAATGTCCGGCACCGTGACCGCGATGTTCCCGCTACGAGGAATCGGCTCGTAAAGCACCTGCGAGACGAGCGACAGCGAGGACACCTTCATCGACGCCACTAGCTTCGAGGCAAAGAGCGGCGCGGCAGCCACGCGCTCGGGTGGGGATGTGCGCTGTAGCACAAACTGCATGCCGCGAAGCCCAAAGGTCCCCACGTACACACCCTCAGTGGGGTGCTGGGAAAGCACGCGGTCCGCAGCAAGGGGCAGCGATGTGATAAGCTGCATCTCAACCCGCGGAATCACCACACTGACAATGAAATCCTCAGTGCTCCAGTGCTTCTGGATGTAGCGGCTGTGGCTCTTGGAAGATTTTACCGGGTAGTGCCGCCGGGAGCTCTTGCGGCCGGTCTTACTGTCTGGGATCTTTTCAGCCGGCACCGCCTCGGTCCCCGGGAGGCCACCGGCCCACTTGACAGACGGCCCGGGGTTACCCGTGGAGGCGGTGGCCCCACCAGCCACAGACGGGGCATCGCTGAGAGACCCAGGTGGCATCACCCCGGGCTCCTGGTTGTTCAGCTCGTAGTAGATCCGTTCCGCAGCGACGAGCAACTCAGCGAACTCCAGCGTGACCATCATCGTCACCGGCTCCGTCAACTCCACATGCAGGTGCTTCGATGTGGATCCCTGCTGCGACCGCGTGCGGTTGTCGGCAGGTCGAAGCGCCCAGCTCTCCATGGCCACGTTCTCCTCGGATTGCCCCCGCGCGTTGCGGTGCCACACAAAAAAGTCGGGGGCCAGGGTCGGAAACCGGGATGGAATCAGCTCCACCGACGGGATGTGGCCGTGAAAGTGGATGTGGGTGTGGAAGTTGGGCGGCCGCGCGGCCGCCCCACCGCGTCGCCCTAGCTTGTTCCGCGTTCGAGACCGTGGGGACGATTTCTCACCGCCAGGGGCGTCAGCGCGCGTCGCTTTAAAGACCTCGACGAAGGTATCTTCGGGCGTCATCCGCGATGAAGGCTGGCGCGCTGTCTGCTGTGCCGCAGTCGGGGCAGGGGGGTACAGTGTCGCGACGTTGAAGCCGCTCTTGGATTGTCCACCGAATGGCGTGTATCGCAGCACCGTGTTCGGTCCCTTCGTCTCGTCCACCAAATGATACGAGCGCAGAAAGCGGGCGAACACCAGCGCCCTGACGGCCTCCGCTGGCGCGGCCGCCGACCCCGCGTCGTCTGACGGCGCCACCTGCGGCTCCACGGTACCGTCGCCTTCCGTCGCTCCCTTTTCCAGCGCTCGAAAGCCCGAGTTGTGCACGAACACATTTGGTCCATCCTGGCCGAAGCTCCAGTTGTAGCTGGAGTTGGAGCTATCATACTCCTCCGCCTCCTCCATGGTTGTCGACGAGCCTGCCGACACGCAGGTGTGGAAAAACTGAGAGGTGGTGAGCGAGAGTGCAGCTGGCATCTCTGCATTGGCCTCAGAAGCCAGGTTTGCGCTACTGGCACACGACTCTGGCGGTGATTGGATGAGGCTGCTGCTGCCAAAGTCCTGCTCAGGAGCTATGTTTTCGGAGCATACCGATGCGGTACCGTATGTCGTGAGGTATGCCGAAGGTTGCTGCCCGTCCCGCTGCTTCACATGCATCAGGAACTTCTCCAGCGCCGTATTACCGCTAGGGTTCGTGGGCCACCTGGCCGAAAGTTCCTTCGCGACGGGCACCAGCCCGGATGCCCCCAGCGAGCTGAACAAGTCAGCATCGCTCGCACCGCTTTTGGCCGGAAACGCCGCCGTCATCGTCCGCGGCAGCTTCGAAAAGCTGCCAGCAGCACCTCCCTCGGAAGGAGAGGAAAGGCTGCTGCTTCTGCCCCTCACCGGTGAGGACCCACTCAGTGAGGAGGCACGGGAGGCGGCGGCCGCTTCGGCGGTGGCAGAACCGGCAGCGATGGTGGCCGGTGACGGTGACGGGGGTCTCGACTGCTGGGCTGCGTGTGACGGTGGTGTAAAGGTGCCACTGGTGTTGCTACTCGTGGGGAACCGCGTCGCGCCCATGGCGAGCGACGTGCCGCCTCGTGCGTCTGCTGGAGTCTGTGGGCCCCCGGTCCCCGGCATCGCGTGGGAGAACCGCGTCCAGTGCTGGAAGTCGCTCTCGTAGACGTACCGGGACTGCTGCCGGGAGTGGGCCTCCAGGCCACCCTCAAATGGGTAGGCAGTGTACTGCCTGAGGCAAATCGTCGTCTGGAAGTGGAGCACCTCGAGGTAGTCGCCGTCGATGGAGTCTGGCACCGACGCCTGCAAGTTCGGGGACTGGCGATAGATGGCCTTGCTGTCCTTGCTGAGAAAACCACGCACGGTCGCGCTGCGCGCCACGACGCTCAGGCGCTTGTTCGAGTTGGTATCGTTGAGCGTTGATGACGCCAGGCTCACGCCGAACGGCAGGACCAGCGACACGTAACCGCTGTCGCCCACCATGACCGCGCCGTTGACCTTCGACAGCGACACGAATGTTGAGTGGATGCCCAGGTCGGCGGCCTCGTCCTTGGTCTTTTGAATGTCCGTCATGTACCGCACAAACGCCTTGGCGATCGTTGATGGAATCTCGTCGCACATTTTCAAGCGTGGCATCTCCTCGAACACCGTGAACGCCTCCAGCTCAGAGTCGCCGTCGTCGCTGTCGGTTGAGAAGGTCGCATCGTCGAAGTCATCGGTGGCGCTGGCGCTGTAGCTCTCCGATAGGCTCTCCGCCGCGCTGTCGTCATCACTCAGCCTCGCACCGCGGTAGTTGTGCATCGGAATGGTCTTCGCAGCGCCACGGCGCCGGAGAGGCGCAGCCGAGTGTGTCCGGTAGTAGGTCGGGGGTAGCCCATCGGTTTCACCCGTCTCGCCGGGAGGCATAGACGCCGTCGACGATGCCAGCATGTCGGAGGTCGGGATCGGGTCGCTGTGATGCCGTCGCGACAGTGGTACTGGTCTGCGCTGTCGTGACCGCACATCCACGTCATACGATCTCCTGTGGTGGCGCCCCTGCGCCTGGCGCGGGGGCAATGGCCCGGAGCGACTGGGCGCGTTGCGCATGTCCCCAGGCGTCGCGATGTGGGACGATTGAAACCGTGGCGGCTCCGCCATGGTTTCCATGGTGCGCCGGCGGTTCGCCCGACTCGCACGGCGGCTTCCGCGCTCCCCATCGTCCACATTCACGTCCAGGTCCTCGTACACGCCATCGTCATCCTGGCCGTCCTCCGCGTGAAGATCGCTCCCCCGGCGGCCACGGGGGCCCGGCGTCGTGGAGGAGCGTTTGGGCACCGCTTCGCCGGCCCGCCGATGTTTCCCAGCAGCGAGGTGAGACGCACGGTCTCTTCGCGGTAGGTCGCGCCGCGATCGGCCAGTGCGCACCTCTGCGGGCTCGCCCCTGTCGAGGTTGCCGCTTTTCGCCGTGGTGTAGCCGTTTTCCTTCTTCTCCCGCCGCAACGACGTGCTGACGATACGACCACGGCGGAGCGACGTCATCACGCTAGCGCCAAGCGCCTTCACATCCCCGGTGCCACCTGCAGCAGTCGCGAGGGAGGCGGCTGCGCCACCAAGGCCCCCAGCGAGACGCCGCTCCTGCTGGTTGATCTGCTCGAGGGAGTACTCCGCCTGGTGCCGCGACTTTTTTAGCGCTTGCAGCATGTTCGGATCCTCCATGCCCAGCTGGCTGATGAAGTTCTTGACAATCCCGGCGAACGTGGCCACCAGCTGGACGTTGCCGTGGAGGCTGAGATCCCCGATGGCGACATCGACCACGTTGTAGAACGCGGCGCGCGTTGGCTTGCAGCCGTGGTATTTGACGATGCTCACCTGGGTCTCACCGAGCGCCACAAAGTAGCGCTCGTCAAACTCGCCGCGGTGGTCAACAAAGCGGCCCTTGAGCGGGGTAAGCGTGATGCTCATATCCGATACGGTGATCATCTTCACAAAGGCGAAGGTGAGGCGCCCGCAGCTGAGGTTGAGCCCCCTGTGCTCCGAGAGGGGGTGCGAGGTCTTGGCGGTGAGGCTGATGTCGGTAACGCGGACGGTGATGTTGATCTCGATGTCGTTGCTCATCGGCTGGTCCTCCTGCAAAAAATCGTTGAACTCCTTTCGCAGATTTTTCCCGCGCAGCTTCGGCGGCATGGAGCTCATCTGCCAGAACATCTCATCCGGCTCGACCACCCGCGGGGTGTCGCCGAAGGTGTTCTGAAACGTGTGGATCAGAGATCGGAGGTGCACCCCCATGAGGGTGCCCGCGACGCCGACGATGTCCACGTCGAGGGTGAGGTAGTTGGTGTACGGGCTGAGTCCGCCGTGGCGGTTCGTCGGCACCTTCGGCTGCTCCACCGTCTGGTTCGGCACGTGAACCGTCTGGCAGCCGCGAAAGGTGATAGAGCTGCCGTGCGCGAACGGCGTGGCTGGGTCGACCAGCGCGGACAGAGGATGCGACGGCGGCAGGCGAAGAAAAAGCTGAATGTTCTTCAGCGCGACGTCGAACGGCCGGTCGACCGCGGTCTCGTCGCTGAGAAAGTAGGCGTCGCTGGGCAGGACCATCGCGAACGTCCCGCTCTGCATGTAGCCGGTCACAAAGCAGTTGTCCTCCGCGCTGCACGGGTCGGACCCGTAGAGGACGTTGGCCGTGTTGGTATTCACATGCAGCGTCAGGCCACCATCGGCGAACACCTCGATGCGGCGCACGCACGGCACGAACTCATGCACGAACCGCTGCACCGTGTTGAACGTAGCGGAGCTCAGTCGCTGGCCGTGGTACATGTTTGGTACGAACTGCCAGTCGATGAGCAGGTCCTGGAAGAACCCGATGTACTCCATGTACCACCACACCTCCGCGTCACGCAGCTTCGGAAGCAGGTTCCACAGCCGCCGCCGGTTCCAGATCGGGTCGTCGAGACGGTCAATGAACAGCTCCACCGTCGAGGCCCGCAGCAGCGGGCACATGACGCCACGCACCTCATTCGCCTCCACGAGCACCTGCTTCCCCAGCAAGAAGCCCTCGAACACCTGGTTTTCCTCACCCTCCAGCCGGTACTGCGCCTTCTGGATGTACTGCGACCCGCCGCCCAGCGAGATCACCAGGCGGCCATCGCGCTTGGAGTCGACGATCCCGAACGGCGGCGACGGGGCGGGGCACTTCCGCTTGAATGGCACCACAATATCGATGTCGGTCACGAACTCCACCCACACCTCGAACCCGGCCATCGGCCGCGGCATGCCGACGACACCAACCTGCGTTGGGATTGGCTCGTACGTCAGGGGGATCAGGTGCCGCTGTAGCTCCTGGCGGGTGAAGTCGATCCACGGCCCGTAGCAGAGGCTGCGCGCGCTGATAAATACTTCGACGCCGGTGCGCGGCAGGAGCGTGTCACGCGCCAGTCGCTCCCCCGCATATACGCCCGGGGTGTCGCGGTAAAAGACGATGTCAATCGACGCGTGCTGCTTGCCATCGAGAAGGATGCCGTACTCACGGATCAGGTCTGGCGTTTCCGAGTCGCCATCCTCGTCCTCCGCGGTCTTCGCGGCGCCGGATGGGCCTCCTGTCGCCCCGGGCGCCACCGCAGCGGCAGCCGCCGGCAGGGCTCCCGCTCCCGCTGCTGCCGGGGCGGCTGCGCCTGGGGCCGCAAACTCGGCGGTGGCTCCAGCGGTGGTTCCAGCCACTGCGGTGCTCGCACCGTTGGCAGTGCTGCTGCCAATGCTGGTCGGGGACCCCAACGCCATATCGGCTGCGGCCGCTGAGCTGGTGGCGGCTTCGCTCCGCTTCGCCGCCTCTGGATCCCCGCGAAGCAGCACCTGCATCTTCTGGCTCAGCGTTTGCGCGGTGTCCACGTTCTTTGTAGCGGCGACGTTGCTCGTATGCGACATGCGGACGTCTACCTTCTCCAGTGAGAACTCCGTCACGGTACGGTAGAGGTCGAGGGGCGAGATCCCGCTCTCCGTTAGGTAGCACCTCCCCTCCGCGCGCTGGAAGCCGGCGTAGAGAAAATACGGGTGCTTCGACCCCGCCCCACCAATCTCGATGTGGCTGGCGTACAGTTCCACCTCCACGCAGTGGATGAAGTCGAACATGCTCTGCATGTACGACCGCTGGGTCTGCTGCCGCTCGCGCTCGTGCAGCGCCACCTTGACGGACTTGGAAAGCTTTTCCTGGGGGTCGCCACCGCTCTTCTTCTCACTGCCCGGGGAGCCCAGCTTGCTCCGCGCGCGGTGCATGGGCCGCTGGCTCTTCTCGCCATCCGGCACGTGTGGCAGATCGGAGTCCCCGCTCGCAAGCGCGGTGGCGGCGGGACTTGCTGCGGAGGTCGCACTGCCGAGTCTCGCGGCCTCACTGGTGTCATCGTCGCTGCCGTCGTCGCCGGAGTTGCCGCGGAGACGCCGCATGACGCGCAGGTACTTACGAATGGGGAACGGGTTGCGCCGCTCCTGCGCATCGGTCTTGGCGGCTTCTGCAAGACGCCGGTAGTTGCCCGTGGCGTTGTACATACAGAGACCCAGCCCATTAAGGTGGATGCGCAGTTTCCCACTGTTCACCGGAACGACGACATCGCTCATATCAAACACCTTCACGGCGGGGTCGACGTCGATTGGGGTGGTGCGCGGCGGCAGCGTGTCCTGCTGCCCACACATGCCGTAGCCGTGCGACCGCCGCAGGTGAGACGGCTCGTTCAGGCCGACGCGACTGGCCGTGGCGAGGGGTGACGACGATGGCGGCAGGGTGGTCCGCCGCGCCTGAAGCAGCACGGAGTGGCCCCCCTCATTGGTGGCACCTCCCGCCGCCACGGCATCAAGGTCGCAGTCGAGTGCACCGTCGTCTCCTCCCTTGACGCGGCGCCCCAGCGAATGCAGCAGTCGGCGCCACCACGGCCAGGACGGTCGCAAACCCGGCATCCTCCACCTCTCATCATCGGTCCGACGACCGTCGGGGCGCTCGTACGGGGACTGTGGTTGGTAACCACTGCTATCGGCGCTGCTACTGCCACCGCCGCTGCTGCTACGGCTGTCGCTCCCACCATGGTGTCTCGACTGGCCCTCCCTGGGGCGCTCCGGTGGGGCGGCGGTAAGCGACGCAGCCTGAGCGCCACCCGTGTCTCGGATCTCCGTGGCCTCGAGAGGGGCGGCTGTCATCTCCGCCGCTGCGGTCACGGGCTGGACGCCGCGGAGTGGCTCCGGGTCGAGCCGGACGTGGACCTTCTTCTTCTCTCGTTCCACCTTCACGATGACGCCCTTCACGTGCTGGGTGCGCACGAAGACGCGGCAGTTGGTCCCCTCGAGTCGGTTCGTCAGCATGCATTCCCGCAGCGTCGACCACTTCGGGTTCGACAGCCACGCAGAGAAGAAGGCAAACGTGACATAACCGTCGACAATGTGAAGTGTGACGTTCTCATCCTGGTAGAAAAAGCCTTGGAAGAAGATGCGCGCGGAGAGCGGCGACACCAGAATGCCGCCTATGCGGCAGATGGTATTGGGCGGCAGCACCAGGTACCGCAGTAGGGTCTGCACAGCGAGGCCGGAGAGTTGGTGGGTATGCAGCAGCAGCAGCAAGCAGCAGAACATGAAAAACAGGTACGCAAAGAAGCTCTGTAGGAAAAGCCGGGTCTCAAACGTGGACCCAGATGACGGCATTTCTGCGTGGACGGCGAGCTAGGCGCGGGTGTGTGTGACCAAGGACGCCTAGGACAGAGCCCCCACGCCAAACACACACACACACACACACACACACACACACACACACACACACACACACACACACA
>PGOM01000098.1:0-14473 GCA_002921335.1 Paratrypanosoma confusum | reverse complement strand
GGGGTATCCGTAGATCGAGGGGGTGGGGGTAAGCGGGGGACGGCGTAGGCCGTACATTCAGCCCAACACGTAAGCCACTTTCAAGCATGGAATGCATTCGCACGAATGACCATGCATGCTCCGCAGCGCCTAGTCACTCCCCCCTTAGCAGTGGCGCCCTCGCTGCCTGCACAGGAAAGGGAGGTGATGAAGATTCGAGGGAGGAGTTGCATGGAGAAGAGATGCCGTGGGCACTGAGGGTACGCGCACACCACGCACATAGCCGCAGACCGGGGATCTGGGGAAAGCCCCTCCTGTTCAAGGGGTGCCGAAGTAGAGCGTAGGAGCCTTCGGGGAGCGCACCCCCATGTGGAATACACAAAGCCGGCAGCAAAGCCACGTCCCACAAACACCTTCACCCCGCTGCCACGTCAATCGCTCACGCATGCATCCGCGCACGGTCAGCCTTCACGATTGTCGTCATCACTAAATGGCATGAAGCTCTCCTGGCAGCCACACGAGTACTTCTGGTTAGGGTTGTTGAACGTGAACTTCTCCTCCACATTCGTAATGGTGTAGTCCATTTCCGTGCCAATAACGTAGAACAACGCGTCACCATCGACGTAGACGCCAACACCCATTTGCTCCACTATCATGTCCGTCTTTTTCCGCGGTGGGTGGGTGGCGAATTGGTAGGTCACCGTGTAGCTGTAGCCGCTACACCCGCGCTTGCGGACACCGATTCGGATCCCGATCGGAGTCTCTCCCACCCCCGCCACCGGCGCCTCCCCATCACGGCTCATCTTGGAGGACGCCTGATACTGTGAGATCAACATCTTCACACGTCTCAGTGCCGCTGGTGCCAGAATGAACGCAGGCTTATCCTTCATGGCAAGCTGACGGCGTTGCAGCGGGGTGAGCGGGCGTTCCGGCACTGGGCCAGAATCCGAAGCACAAGAAGATCGCGAAGAAACAAATTGGGGAGCCTCGCTTGCGGCCGAGGCAGCGGGTGGCAAAGATGATGATGAGGTGCGCGCAATCGTGGGGTTACGCCGCGCTGCATTCTTCTTCAGCGAGGAGACATCTCCTACCCCGTGTCCCTTGCGCGTCGACTTGTACGCATACGGAAGCTGGGAAGTCGAGGAGGGGCAGCTGGCATCCTCTGGCGAAGATGCAATGCCCTCACTCTCCACATTAGGCGCCTGCTGCTGTTGCTGCTGCGGACGGTTAGTTGCACTCGTTGCCGACCCACGTAGTGGGATACAAAGAGCAGCAGGTGTGCCTTGCCGCGTTCCCTGTTGCCCACTGCTAGGCCTCGCTGCGTGCACTCCTCTCCATTGATTCAGGTAGCCCACCTCCAGTGGTTCGGAGGGTCTGAGCAGGCACCCAGCAGTAGGCATGTGACACATGGTGCACAGTGGCCGTGAGGATACGCGAAAGAAGTAGCTAGGTGCTCCCGCATGACACGTCCTCCACATAGGGAGCACGGCCCTCATGGCGTGGGCAGCTTTCTCACGTGGGTCTGTGAGGACAGAGTGGATACACGAAGCGAGCGTAGTAAACGGGCGTGAAAAGGGTGGCAGAGGTGAGAAAGGGGCTCGTGCTTTCCACAGTATGGAATGATGACGCCGGTGGCATCGAGGAGTGTCTGCCTCGGTGTGCTAGTGAGAGGGGGGAAGGGGAGGCGGCCGGTGTCCTCGCCCGGATGGGAGGCAATGCCAGCCACTCAAAGGACAGGGAAAGTGTGGTGCACGAATGCATCGATGCGCAGTATGGCACGAGGCCTGAGCCCCCTTTCTCTCTGGTCCATCCAGTGGGTAGTCTCAGAGATCTGTATTCTCCCATCTGAACCCACCCCGTTAACCGCGCGCTAGCCCCCGTGCATGTGCGTCTGTACAGTGTGGGAAGAAGGGAGGGCGCGTTGCGGGTACCAGTGGCTGTGTGCGCAGTGAAGGAGGGAGAACGCAGAGGAGGTGGGACAGGGAGAGGTGGGGACCAGAGCGGAGGGGTGAGGGAGAGCTGATGCTGGAGTGACGAAGAAAGGACAGGTCCTTCTCCTCCTCCCCCTCGCTCACCCAGCCGGACGGACCGCCCTCCTCCCTCCTCAATCGTTAATGCGCACTGAGCCACCACGCCAGCTGCTCATCTTTCTCGCACTCACCCAGCCGGTCTCTCCCCTCGTCGCTCCCTGCGGCTCCCTTCGCCTAGTCGGTTTCTCCCGCATGCCGCCTGCCGTGGATGGTACAGGCCCATCGCATGCGGCAGCCTCCGCACCATCAGGGGAGCACTGTGACCACTTCAAGGGCGGGGAAACACCTCCCGAGACTTGGTACATACACAGGAACGCACACGTTCTCTCAAGCATCGATCCCACAGAGGGAGAGGCATGCAGGTCCTTGCTCGATACCACTCCAGCCACATCTGAATGCATTTACGGCATGTAGTTTTGGTGGTAGTGTTGTTGCTTCTGTCGTTGTAAACAACCTAGTCATCATCATTAGGCATCGTTGTGATCATTATAACACGAGCAATAATCATCATGGTAATCATAATAATAAACACATCTACACAAATCACCGTGAGTCGTCGATAACCGCACCGCGTGCACCCGACGGTCGGCATTTCTGCCCAGAATCCAAAGACACGCATGCGGCACACGGAACGGCGCTAGCCTCCCATTGAGCCCTAATTCCCCTTCCCCCCCCCTCCTCCCTTCCCCATCCTCCACTCGCCCTCAGGCTTGCGAATCCAGAAAAGCACTCAACGGATCATACAAGCATCTTAGTGCGCATCGACACAAAAAGACACACGCATCAGCACACACGAATGCGATCCTGCATCGAGGGAGGTGGAACCCTCAGCTGACGCCACAAGCTCATCCTACAACGTAGTCATGTTCTGGTCAAAGTCTTCGCACTCGCTTTCATCGTCGTCCTCATCGCTGTCTACTTCTTGCAGCGCCAAGCACAGCTCTCTTGAAGTAGCATCTGTGGAAAAGAAGTAAAGGAGGCGCTCAACGTCGTCAGACATGTTGATTGCCATCCGCGCAACCCGCTGGGTCGCCTCCGGCAAGAGGGCCAGATGCAGCTCCCTCCAAACGATGCGCTCGATAAACGGGGAGGATGTGGGGGGTGCGACAGAAATATCTGCTACGGCATTCGTAGGTGGGTGGTTCGCGGCAGCGTGTCGCAGTCCCTTTTTTCCACATCTTCTAGCCCCTGAGGCTGCCTCGCCTGCCTCAGCCCCATATCCATGAGATGTCGCGCCCCCATCCAGACTCTGCAACACCCCTGACGAGGCTGCGCGACTAGAGCTCCCTGGAGGTAAGCCCCTCCAGGGGCCCCGCAGCGGTAAGGGGAAATTCGCAGAAGTACTCAGCTCCCGACGGCAAATCTCCCGCGTCAGAGCAACCAGTCTGTCTTTCACCCGGTGAGGATCACCCCCATCGTCAAGGTGCGCATTTTTGCCCGAGTATGACGCTGGGGGACCCGAGGGGGTGGACGAGGTGCTACGAGGTGCAATGTTGCTGCCAGCACTCAACGTACTCTTTGCACGTTCTTGGTATGCACCTACAGCACTACCATCCATTCGCAATTCAGCCGGGCACACGTCCGTGGATCCTGGCAGCCCCAAAGACATCTCACTCGGCGCACCTACATCTGGCGTTACCACAAGCGTATGTTGGTTCGCTGCCACGGAGCTGCTCCTCTGCCGCGAGTACGGATGATTGGCATAGGAATAGTTGAACTGGTTGGCGCTAGGTCCCACGACGCGAGATGGGGTAGACCCCTGGCCACCTGATGGTGTCGTTTGCGAATGCATCGAAGAAACGGACGACGATGCACTGCGAAAGCCCGGAGTTCCGGTTATAGCCTGCGCGGCGTGGCCAGCTCGGCCAACCCCATAAGGAATAATGGGAGATGTCAGCGAGTGTGAGCAACACGAGTTTGTAGTCGATGAAGACGGAGACGCCACCAGGCGCCAGAGCAACTCCTTCATATTCTCAGAAACGCTCAGGCAACTGAACTTGCAGTCCTGCAGCGAGGCCCGGAACACGCTGGGGGTGCAATCACGGTGGAACTTAGCAAGGGTCGGAGAATACTCGGGTAGTGCTGCGTCGATCCACGTATCTCCTGGTGCGCCAACGGCAGCATAGCTTCCGTCACTGTCCGCGAGCACGGAGAAGGAGAGACTCCATGCCGTGGAAAGTGCATCGCTCCAGTCCTCGAACTCGGCCCCACCATCACCCCCCACGTCGATCTTTAGCCCACTTCCTCCAGCTGTCGCGTGCGTCGAGGAATTTGGCCACTCATCATTTCCTGGCCCTGCAGTACCCTGCTTCAGCTCCACTGCACTTTCAGACTGCTTTGAAAAATTGCATGAAGCCATGGGCGCCACGCTAGCGTTAGCATTTTCACGAAGTATTGCTGCTAGCTGTAAGCGCACGCACTGCGTCACAGCCTGCAGTGCCGCATGCCCCACCGTGGAATGTAGCACACCGGCCTTCTCAACGTGGTGCGCATCGGGTGCGCCATTGTCGGCCTGCTTCATCGCAGCCTTCCCGACTGCCGTGCGACTCTGCTGCAGCCAACTCCCCCATCGTCTCACCTCGGCAAATACCCTCCGTGGTAATGTCAGTAGCTGCCTGAGGCACGTACGCGTCAGTAGGCGAAACTCTTTCTCACACTGAAGACCCGACTTGTCAGGCCCCTCTGACCCTGGCGGTCGACTGCTGGTAAAAGTCGCCAGCGCCACCATGAGAATCTCCGAGGTAAGCGGACTTGATTCGTGCGTCGAGGCCTCGCTGCTCTGCAGCAGCGGGCAGGACAGGGTAGGCAACTGCGGAAGTAGTGAAGGCCTTAAGCAAAACCCGTACCACATCAGCAGCTCGAAATCCGAATACGAGCCGTAGTGAAGAAACAGCTGCTCGCCAGGTGCAATCGTGCGCGTGGTCTTGAAGGTGTACCTGTGTGCGCTTCGGTCGTAATACATGGTGCAATTAGCATGAAGCGCGTAGTTAAAGTAGTCGACCCACGGCATCATTGCCCACACCTCTTTGTCAAACGCAAATCCACGGCTCATGAGAGTATTGAATGCCCATAGAAACTCGGGAAGGGTCGCACACCGCGTGTCCGGAAATGGGTCCAGAGGTGGAGGCAGGAGTGCCCCGGTTCTGTCGGAGGAGGGATACCCTACACCACACGGGGGATTGGGGACAGACAAAAGCTCCGGAACGTGCTTCAAGCAGAGCATGTACTGCGCCTCCAAGTTTTCTTGCTCTCTAAGCACCTTCTCTCGGTGGCGCGGAAAAGTCAAGAACGGGCGCAGAAACTCATCGGTGGTGCCAAGTGTCGACCCTGGGGCGGCACTACGCATACCCTCGTCGGCCTTGCCCTCACAGCTCGCTCGGCGGCAAGACGCAGCAGAATGGCGAGAAAAGGGGGGCTCCCCCTGTCGTGGGTGTAGCTCGAGCAAGTTGTCATAGAACAGCGGCAGGGACTGCAACCACCGCGCGACCCACTGTCGCACATCGGACTTCAGAGTGCTCTGGGCAGCTTTCCCGGCTACGCCAGTCGGGAAAGAAGCAGCTCCTGTGCCACGTCCGCAGGAGTGTTGATGCGAATCCTCCTTTTGGGAAGAGGTAGCATGCTCAGCCACGTATCCGCCCCTCACATCACAAGCACCTTGGCTTGGCCCAGCGTACTCGCAGTAAAATTTCCCCAGCAGCAGGAAGGACACAATGGTGTTCGTGTGAGAAAGTTTGGCGGAAAGCTCTGCTACGGCTGTGGAGACCTCCCACTCTTCATTCTCATCGGTCCACCCGAGCCCACTTCCGGGACCACCACTAATGAATTGTCCCACCCCTTCACCTACAGATGGTGAGGTGCCACGTGACTCTTTCAGCACCTCGTGCTTCACACGCTTGCACTCTCGGAGATCACGCAACCCCAGTATCTCGCCACACTGAGACGATTTGCGCATGTCAGTAACCACTTCCGCAGCAGTCCAGGCAACCTTGGGCGGGTGTGCACTTGCATCTGCAGGACGCATTTCGCTTCGAAAAAATGAGTTCAGCGGTGCCTCGGAAAAGAGGGCATGCGCAATTGCGCGATGTGACACCCTGTGTGTCCAATCGCTCGCACCATCGATCCCACAAGGTAAGGAGTTAGGCTCCTCGGCTGCTAAGTCGTGCCTCACGCCACTTCCTTCGGCCGATACGAGCAAAGAGGCGCCATGGTGCTCACGATCGCGAAGAGCATTCAGCCACCGCGTAGCCACTTGGCAGCGCGCAATCGCCCGTCGTGCCACTGTTGCTGTCAGCATTGTTGGCAATGGGATCGTGACCAGTGTCACCGACGGGGAAAAACTCTTCGTGGCCACAACTCCATAGCCTCCACCCATAGAAGAGAACGCCCGCGCCTCAATCGCACAGTTAATGGCGCATCCTTCCTCTTGCAGAAGGTCTCGAAGAATACGTGCCGCTGTCATTTCCACCAAGTAGCTGACGCCTCCCTCCACTTACCTACGTACTTCAGTTTCACTTACTGTCGTACGCCCCAGTTTTTTGCAGTGCCAAATGTCGAAGTATCGCAGGGAACGATGCCAAGGAGTAGCACCGTCGGCGAAGCAACAAGCTGTGGCACAAGGAGCTCACCCACCTTCACAAAGAACAGCCAAAAACAAAATAAAATGCCTTATCCGTGAAGGTGGATAGTAGATAGATTTCACAGCAGGGCGAAACAAAACGAGCGAAGATATTCACACCGCGTAGGGGAGTGCGTGAAGGAGTGTAGAGGACTAGCCGCCCCTGGGCTTCTCATCAACGACTCAGCTCAACTCAGCTCCTGGTACCCGTGTCGATGGGAACACTGGTTGAATTAGTATGGGGCAACGGGGCTCGAGGAGCGAAGGTGATGCAACGTCACAACCAACGACAGTCCTTTCCACTCCGTATTACTCGTGCCGCGCTCGTCACGGCTGGTTTCACCACGACAGGCTCCGATCTCACAGCTGCAGTATGTTAAATGGTGAGGTGTGGAGCGAAGGGGAAAAAGCGGCGTTCGGCGGCGACGGGGGTGCGGAGACTATGCCTGTAGATGCCCTCGAGTAGAGAAATCGTGAGGATCAAGGGCAGTTCGGCAATCAGTGAGAGTGAAAGCGTTCACACTCAGGCTGATTTAAGCGTTGGCCTCCGATTGCGCGCGTAGGGACGCGCAAAGCGGTGCGAATCGTGAGCACCGTCAGGAATTTCGCTTTCAGGCTCACTAGTCGCGTGGAGTGAGAGGCTGAGAGGGTACTTTATCCCCCTTCTGTGTCAGAAAGAGAGAGAGAGAGAGAGGCGCACAACGATAGAAAACAGCGGTAGGGGGGGTACTGATGGTGTTAAAGGGGATGGGGTAAATTGTCTCGGTCGCCAAGATGGGCGATGCGGCTGAATATAACAGCACACGAGGGGTTGCGAATACTTAAATTGTTTTGCAAGCGCACTGTCGCACAACAGACGCACAGCGCTATCGATGGGATCGCTGCTCTACTTCAGAATGAGCTACGATTGTGAGCAGTCTATGACTAGTCCTACAGGATCCACCACCGCTTTGCGGATGGGTCTGATGCTAGCATAACCAATGGATCAAGGATGAAAGTGCAGCTGTGGCGGACCAGAACGCAGAGCGAGCTTCGCAGTGTGGCTGCCACGGTTAATGACTCTGGCATCACTTTGCGGGCAATACCCCCTTCCCCACACACACCAAATCATTCCGTAAGGTGAGACCTGGGCACAGTATACGTAGTAATTCTGATTGTGTGCGCCCCGGTCACTGCTCTTCAGTAGAAGCGCCTATGCGCATCGGGATAGTGGAAGTAAATGACCTAATCAGAAGGGGAGACAGAAGAGTCTTACTACCACGATAGTATGAAGCAGTACGTCAGACTCGTGATGGAAGCACCAGCAATAGCACGCTCACACTCATGGGAGGACACAGAGTGAGGTTCTACCTGGCCACGGCCCATAAGCCGCTATGCAGCAAAGGCTCTTTTCACGACCTATCCACTACCGACAATTCTTGGGTACCAGTGGGTGTTCTGTCGATTCGTTGGGCTTGCACCGCATCATCCAGTTGCTCCTACGACTCATGCTCCCGAGGGATAAACACTGCATTTTTAACCTCCATGATTGCGGCATTCACGAGAGTGTCCGAGGTTAGCGTGGAAAGAAGGTAGTTTAGCTGGGTCACGCGCCACGCACTGTCTGCCTTGCTGCTTTGCACAGCGGGGTTGTAGGTGGAGGGCAGGGCCGTGGGTAGGGACACAGCGCTGTCAGCCAAATCCGTAAAAAGTGAAGGTGGCATTTCTCTCGTTGGTAAGGAACGACGTGCACTAGCGAGTAACCTTCCTTGCTCCTTTGAATGCAGTCGGAGGGCTGCTACAGTTTCCGCTTTTGTCGTTCGGCTTCGATTTGCTTTCTGTGGTGCTGGGCACGGTGCCTCATTGCTGCTTGCTGGTGATACAGCAACAGACCTGGCCGTTTCGGCCAGCTGGTGAACATGCTGGATGGCGAGATACCGATTCGCAAGAAGTGGATTTGCGGAGAGCATCGTTGTCCAGTAGCGTGACCATAGAAGATCTAGCTGCAATGCGTCTGTGGTGCTGCGCACTAGCGTGATGGGAAGCTCATAGTACTTCCGCATATGAACACCATACTCCTCAATCTTTGCAGTAGGAATGTTAAAGCGCTCAGCATTTCTACTGGCACCACTGGGTTCGTGATCAGTAAAGCTCTCGGGGTGCGTTCGAAACGCCTTCACCTCCAGCCGCCCAGTGCTGATTGTCTGGACTGGGTCCACTACGATAGCGAGCCACGGATCTTGTGCATTCTGGCTCAGCTGCTGGGTGGCTACATCAGTTCCCGAGAGAAAGCACGAATACCCAGGATGGCTGTGGTACCAGCCCACGCAACCCTCACGGCGTCCTGTACGCTCCGCGTATGATAGGTAATCTACCATGTACATGGTAGAGGACTCATTCATCTCGCACTCCACCTCGGATGCGCTCACAGGGATGCCGAACGAGTCCGTAATTATGAACTCATTGGCCCTGTAGTGCCCCTGAAGCATGCCCATGACCTCGAACCAGTTCCCTCTTCCATCTTTCTCCGCGGAAGGCGCCCCAGATTTGGCGTGGATGAACATCTTCACTGCCGCAACAACAGACAGCTTCACAGAAGTGAAGTACATAGGTACACTATCCCAAGGTTTGCTCTTGAAAAGCATGTCCATCTCAGCTGAGCTCGGGGAGAAATAAGCATCGCTCGTAACGGCACTACCTGTGCACAAAGGGGCGTGTACCGCAGTCTCCTGCGCCGCCTCTGCCGCGGGAGTGTCCATCACTGGCCGTCTCGCCTCTGCGATTTTCCACGCTTTCCTCCTCTGCGCCTCGCCGATATCAAAAAAAAAAAGGTGGGCTGTGTTGAAGGCTAATACTCTAGTCGTGCAGTTGCGCGGATCATCGCATCGGAGAGACACACAGCAGCGGTAACAGTCGTCCTAGTCTGTGTGCAGAGTCACGTAGCCACGGGGACGAGAGCGAGAGTATCGGGCATGAGAGTGCATGCATGTGCCATGGGACATGCCACAGTCAGCTGAGGATTGTGCGACGCATTCCCCTCAGCGAAACCTGGCCTTCCCTCTTTGTGAGGGTCATTCCAGAGAAGAGTGCAAGAAACCAATGGAGCTCTCCGGCTCAACGAAAGCGAGGGTCGATCGGCACATTTAGTGACAGCGTTGACGCTTCTCCTGCCGTTGGCACACACTTATCGCCTCTCGTGACCTTGGGTGGCGGTGTGCTTTTACTCCTTTTTTCGGTCGTGGCAAAAGTAATAAGGGAAGTAACGTCGCACAGTTTGCTTCGGTCGCTGGTTGGCTTCTCCTCAATAGGCCATACACCCTCTCCCATACACAGCTCACCGAGCCAAAAAAAAAATGGCCTATGGCAATAAAGTTGAGTCAGCGTGTTAGCAGCAAAGCCTCTACCCTCTAGTAGCGTCAATGGCCCTATGGAGAAGTACAGTGCCACTATTCACTTTTGTTTTCCCAGAAAAAGAGGGAGAGCTGAGGGGCCGACCGTAGTCAGTTTGCATAGAGCGAATATTCACCCAAACGTCTGTAGTTGAGTGGCACTTTGGCTTTCTTTCCTTACATCACTTGTGGAAGCTCAAGATCTCCTCTTACCCTTTCATTGCCTCGCTTTTGACAAAACAGCTCTACAAGGGGACAGCTCCCCTGGTATACAGCGCCACATTTGCGGAGAACGTCTTTCCTTTTGATGGGTACCTATCTGGTACAAAGCAGTGAAACTCCTGAAGATACACAGAGGAGAAAGAAATTGCCTCTTGCCTCCACCATCCTCACGGTACACCTCGCAGCAAACGGGCCGCCCAAAGTTACTCTTTCTTCAGGAAGTTATGTTCCACGAACTCAAGCATCAGGCGGGCCTGAGAAGAAAGGCTGAATTTCTCGATGGCATACCTCAGGCACTGAGGTCCCTTCTTTGCCTTCCAGTCCTCACGCAGCGCTGTCATCACAGTAGCATGCACGTTCATTGCGACTTCTACATTAGTGCCTTCGTCCACCAGCGCTCCCACCTCTGACTTGACAAAATCAAGCGGGCCTCCCGACTTAGCACCGATGACAGGCGTCCCACACCCCATACATTCGATGAAGACAAGTCCAAATGGCTCATCTTTGCTGGGGAAAACACCAAGATCAGTCACCGTGTAGACCTTCGCCAAAACATCCTGGCCTTGTGGGCCAAGGAAATACGTATGCTGGAGGCGCAGCTCGCTGTATGCCATGTCCACATACTTCTTCCGCGCCTCCTGCGAGCCACCTCCAATGACAAGCGTGAGGATCTTCTCCTCCGGGGTCTCCGTCTCCCATTTCTTCGCGGCCACCAGCACAGTGTCCAGCCGCTTCCAGTCCGCAAATCTCCCACAAAAGACAACAATTTTATTGTAAGAAGCAAGGTTGGCAATTGTCTTCCCCGCTGCGATTCGACCGTCGTAGCCGCTTGGCAACAGCTCCTCCCGAAACGCGTCATAAAGAACCTGGCCCATACTACCCAGTACATTCTCACGCGTAGCCCCCGCCACGGGCGCGAAAATATTCTGGTTGAAGCCGCACGGTGTGACTGCTACTCGGTCCGCAGGAAACGCCGAGAACACATCCATGAACGTGTCTTGCTGCGGCTTGGAAACGGCGAAAACGCCGGAGATCTGAGAAGAGCCCTCAAAAATCTTCAGATCTTCTCGGATCCATTTGTAGAACTTCATCGGAAATTCTGGAAGGTTGTTCAGCTCGTTCTGGTACATTTTCAGAGCAGTACCATGCGCGAAGACAACGATCGGCACGGATGGCAAGCCACGAGCGACACGCCGCTGGTTCACCTGTGTCATAACCACCGGATTCATGAAGGTGTGGTGTGCCATGAACAAGTTGAACGGCTTCCCGTCCTTCTTCTCAGCGTAGTCAAGGTACTCCATGACCTCTTTGATGAGCCGCTCCCGATACTCCGTGACATCTTCATCGCTCATGGAGTGCCAGCGGCGGCTGCTCTGGGGGCCAACACTCTCACAGATAGGAATCTGGCTCTTCAGCTCGTACACACGGTAGTCGTCGCGGTCCTTTGGTGTCTTGATAAGATCTGATGGCCACATCGAGTAGCACTTCACTCCGAGTAATGAATTCAGAGCAATATGCTGGCCCTCATGAAGGATGCCAGACCCCGGGGCAAACTGCTCCGGTGCCTGCCAATTGTTAGTGCCCAGGGCAAAGATCTGCCAACTTGCACTCATTGTGGCTCTTCGGAGGAACTCAGGTTCTACAACAGACGCGTGCCGTCGGATTGTGAGAAAGTAATGGTTCAGCTAATTGTGGGAGTTGCTGCTTGCGTGCCATCACTACTTGTGAGCGTGAGCTCTCACGATACTTACGAAAGGCGAGGGTGGGGCAAGTGAAGAGGAAAGGGATGCAGCCAGCATCGCTCAGGTAGCGTGCGGGAAAGAAGTAACACTAAAGACCTTGAGACGCAAGGCAGCGACCAGTGCGACGCGATGGGAACTTTTCCCCCAACACTAGTGGTGTACATGCTTCGGCGTCCCACTGGTATCGGCATCTTTTTCCGACTGACAACATGTTGATATATTTCTCGAACAGGAAGCGAGCCCTGCTCTCACCCCCACACCCACAGCATCAGCAGAGAGCTCCAACCACTTCCCTACTCCCACGGACCTCTCAGAAAACCCACCCAGAAAGGGTGCTGTGTACCATATGCACCTCTGTCGAGGAAGCGCGCCTTCACTGAATCAATGTACATCAAGCTCAGTCGATTGTATTCCTCTGGTTGGCCAGGTGAAGAGACAGGCCCCCGCTGAGCCTACTCACGGGCTCTGGCCATCGGCCGGGCTACAGGGACTTGAACACGACAATCGATAGGTAGCCCTTGTGATACATGTGTATCATGTGTTTCAGCTCATACGTGATCTCAAACCCAAAGCCCTCGCCAATAACACAGTGCCAAGAAGGGCCGTACTTTTTGTCCATTTGCTCCTTTACTGACCTCGACGCCTGATCATAATTCTCACCACTCTTCTCTAGGGCATTCACTACCATTTCTCTGCACTCCATCCGCATTTCCTCATTCATATCACTGGTCTTTTCCAGTGGATAGTTGAATTCCGCAACGAGCGAGCGAAGGTAGTCGGCACTGCATGGGCCACCCTTATCCTTTGCAAGAGCTGCCATTTCGTTCTTCACGGATGGTGCACTCACCTGAGTTGTGTTGCAGTAAAACTCTCAGTACTTGCACAGCTCAGCTCCCCAAGCACCTCTGTTGCGATGAGACAAAAGGTACACTCTTGAAAAGATAGAGAAGGGCACTTAGGATGGCCTCAAGAAGTACAAAGAGGTTCTACGCTGCTATCAGTGGAAGCCTAGTGTCTTCAAATGTGCACGACCCAAACCTCCCTCTCTCTTTATGACAGCAACTGGATTTAAAGAAAGAGCACCGCCACTACTTCTAGGCAATGATTTGCCGCACGGGCATGGGTTTCTCCGTCCCAGTAAATCAGCCGCCAGTAGGGCAGTCATCACAGTGATCAAAGAATGCCCAAGAGCTCCAGAGTCACGGAGCGCTACATAGCACAGAAAACACTGCATTTCTTGGTATTGTGCGAATCCACTTGCTGTGGGCTGCACAGGCGCAAGCAGTACGCAGGGTAGCGAGGGTAGTAGAGGGGTAGAACTTCTTTCACACCGCAGCTACACGCACGGGGGCCTTTTCATCAGCTTCGCTATCCTCGGGTAACGGCTGTTGAAGCTCATGGTCAGGGACACGAATCTCATCAACCCCGTCCGTTTGTGCAGGAACGTCACCAAGTAACTCACCCAGAAGCTCATCGTCATCAAAGGTCACCAGCTGGTTGTTCAGCGCTTCACTGATCCTATTTGATTCACTTACCGCGTCAGAGGCCGAAGACATTAGAGCCTCGATATCATCCACATTGAGATTTTTATGCAGTGAGTTCAGCAGATCCGTGCCCTCTCGTAGGGATTCGAAAATCTGCTGCTCCATCTTAGTAGTCTCGATGGTGTCGATCATCCGCTGGATGTTATCAAGCATTACAGACGTACGCGCAATCTGCTCCTCCTGGAGCTTCTTCTTTTTCAAGCAACACAGCGCCTTGGTGCGATTTCCTTCTTTCAGGAACTTTGCGGCCAGCTCCATCTCACGAGACGCGACTGTGTCAAACTTGCGAATTGCAGCGCCAAGTTTATCTCGTTGCAACTTCAGTTGCAGCATTGCCCTATCTGCAGACGAAATTGTACTTGGCGGCTCCACCTTCTGTTTGGGCGGTGCCTTTTCCTTAGGCTTGCTGCTTCGAAGACCCATCTTCTACACCGCAACAATCTTAATGTCTCCCTACCCTTGTCGCAACGATGTGAGAGTCACCTGTAGCGCTGTACAGACGATTATTCCCCACATCACTTTAGACACCCAAAAAAACTTTGCATGGCCTCGCCTGCGGCTGGGGTGGTCATGTATTCGCGGGCACGCCCCCGCACAGCCCCCCGCCCAGCCGTACCCACCGGCCAACGCCATATACCCCACACACACACAAGCCCAAAATTGCAAAAAGACCACACACACACACCCAAAGCGGCCCATTGACCTGGGCAACCCCATACAGAATTGACCGGGTTCATCGCAGGCCCTGGCCCGCCCCTCCTTGCCCGCATTACCTGAGCACACGCAAATGCCTCAACCACACCACCGCCGACCAGCCCACAGCCAGGCGTGCCGCTACGGTGGGCCGCAGGGGGGCCGGAGATTTTCACAACCCCTTCGCCCCAGCCAAATGGAAAGAGGAAGCAAAGAGCCTCGAGACAAAGAAATACGTCACCCCGTCACCTCCCCAAGGTTCCCCAGAGGCCCCCGCCCC
>PGOM01000097.1:126430-139936 GCA_002921335.1 Paratrypanosoma confusum | reverse complement strand
GGGGGGGGCGATGAAAGCTCCGCAATGCGGGACGCGGGGGTGGGATGGTGGGCCACAGGGCGAGGGGGGGGGGCGGGGTGACTTATGTACGGCGGCCGATGGTGGTGCTCTTTCCTGTGGCTGTATTCGTAGGGGACGCGATGGCGCATGACAGCGGGGGACGGCCGACGTGTCCTTCGAGTGCCGTCGCGACAGGCAGCCGTGCGTGGCTGTGTTTGAAGTGCGACGGGCTCGCGCTGCCACCTCCCGGAGTTCTGGATGGGGGGTGGGGAGGAGAGGGGAGGAGGGCTGCCTGCTGCCGTTGCCATCGTGGCCGTACCCGTCGCCGCACTCGGTGGGCCGCACCGTCGGCCAAACTGAAGCACACCGTGCTGGCCTGGTGGTTGTGGGGAGGGGGAGTGCGGTGACGGTGGCGAGGCACACGTCCGGCAGCCCATATCTTGGCCGCGGCATCCCCTGACGCGACACACGAGGCTGCTTGCTGCGTAGGGGTAGGGAGAGGGTGGCGCCAATAGTCTGTGCCTGTCAGTGAAGGGGGGTGGTTGCTGGTGGCGGTGGTGGTGCCGACAGAGTAGGTCGGTGTAGAGGGGGCGGGGGGAGAGTGGCGATGGAGGAGCCGGAGTCGCCGCTGGCCGAGCCGGAGACGTCCACGGCGGCCGTGGTCGGCGGCTACGAGCGCGACGACGCGACGGACTGGCGCCGCCTCAGCCGCGCCGCCGAGCCGGCGGGGGAGGAGGACGGGAACATCAGCAGCGACGATGACGGGGAGTTCGAGGCGCTGACGGCGGGCGTGACCGACCCGGTGAAGTACCACATCCTGCGTAGCTACGTTCTGCGGGTGAAGCGGCAGGGGCGGGACCTCCGCCAGGCGCAGCGGCGCTGCGAAGAGCTGGAGAAGGAGCAGCAGGACCTGCTGCACGCCGCCCACATCGCGCAGCGCGAGCTGGATCGGTCAAACCTGTACCTGGGATGCCCCGCTCTGCCGCCGACGGGCGGCCTCCAGGGCCCCGCGGACCACCGCACGGGGTCCTCCACCAGAAGCACCGCCAAGGCCGCGCGGGACCCGCGGCGCGGCGCGCCCCTCGGAAGCGCGAGGGCGGCGCCATCGTCGACGCTGCCGGTGCCGCGGATTCACTGGCCCGAGGGCCAGCCCGGTGACCGTTCGCCGCTGTCATCGACCCCGTCGAGCCACCGGCTGCGCCGCGTGGACTCGAAGGTGGAGGTGGTGGAGCTGGCCGAGGATGAGTTCGACGATGCCGACCCGGCGGACGTGGCCGCGGTGCCGTACGAGCGGGTGGCCCATGCCGCCCCGGCCGCCTCCGACGCGGTGCCGTGGTACCGTTTTGGGGCCCCGACCGCGACCGGGAAGGTGACCCCGCTCTTTCCGGGCGGCATGCTGTACAAAATTGTGGCGCCCGATGGCTCCTGGTCCTTCTACAACGACACGATGAAGTACGAGATGCGCGTCAGCTTCGTGTTCAGTGCGGCCTCCACCATTGTCCAGGGGCCACGGACCCACGTGACGCAGCGCAAGCGGAACGAGCGGAAGGTGCGCCTGTCGGTGTTCCCGGGGCGGACGGAGGTGCTCCTCGCCGGCGGGGTGGTCAACGGGTTCCGCAACTACTCCACCGCCGTGCCGCTGCCGGCCGACTACGTGAACCACAGCATCGCCCTGGCCAGCGTCCAGTGGAGGCAGGAGCTGCAGCAGATCGCCAGCGCCGCGGAGCAGAGTGTGGAGGAGCTGACCGACGAGGTCGCCCTCTGCATGTGCGTCGAGTCGCGGCTGCCCTTCGTGGACCCGGCGTTTCCCCCGGACCACGCGTCGCTCTTCCGCGCGGGCGTCGACGAGGTCCCAATGTGCGCGCTGCCGTGGCGGCGCCCCGCCGAATATCTCGCGTACCTCGCCAGGCAGAGCCCACCAGGGCCTCAGGGCCTCAGCACGCAGCGCCGGCGCAGCATGCGTAGCGGCCCGGGCCTGCTCACGAAGGGCGCCGATCCCAGAGCGACCGAGGCGGACGCCGCCGCCGGCCCAAGCAGGTCGCCCGCGGACACGGCTCACAGGGCACCGGTGGCGCCCCCCGCGGTGACGCTGTCCAGCTCATGCCGACTGTTTCGTGGCCGGGTGCTTCCGGAGGACGTGGGCTTCGACGATGATGTGAACGCGTACCTCGTGAGCGCCGTCGCGGCCCTGGCGGAGCTCCCGATGGTCGTTCGTCGGCTGTTCCGCCACCCGGTGTCGATCGCGGAGGGCAAGCAGGAGCGTCGCGTGCACGCCTACCGGGTGACGCTGAGCCACAACGGCTGGTGGCGGACCGTCGTGGTGGACGACTACCTCCCGGCCTCGCTCTGCGGGCCGCTGTCGATGCTCTGCCCCTCTGACCTCCAGAAGCTGTGGGTCCCACTGCTGGAGAAGGCCTACGCGAAGGCGTACGGCTCGTACGCGGCCATCGCGGACGGGGAGGTGCACGACGCGCTCGTCGACCTTCTCGGCCTGCCGACGTTCCACTTGGGCAGGCAGTTCGAAGCGGCGCAAGCCACCGCCGCCGAGGCCGCCGCGCTGTTCCGCTCGATCGAGGAGTACCTGCGTGCGGGGTACCTGGTGCTGATCAGCACGCCGGCGGAGGCGGGCGGTGGGGCGGCCGGCGGCGAGTGCGGCTTGCACGTGGGGGGGGCCGACGGCAGCGACGCCACGAGCAGCCGGTCCGACGCCAGCGCCGGGACGGAGGACTTCTACCGGCAGACGGGGCTGCTGCGGAACATGTCGTACACGGTGCTGCGCGTCGTGGAGGACGACGCCAGCGCCACGCGCCTGTTGAAGCTGCGCAACCCGTGGTTTTCCTCGCCGTGGAGCAAGGGGTGGAGCTTCGACGACCCGCGCTGGGACGAGTTTCCGACCCTCCGGCAGCGGTGCGGCGTGGATGAAACGAGCTACGCGGACGGCGTGTGGATCTCGTGGGCGGATGCCGTCCAGCACTTCGACAGCGGCGTGGTCTGCTTCACGCCGCGGCAGCTGCAGGTCACCGGCGATTGCGGCCTCTGCAGCTTTGACTACATCAGCTGCCGCATCCGCGGGGCCTTTCACGACGGGGTCCCGAGCGTCGCCCTCCGCGTCACCGTCCGCACGGCGGCCACCGTGTACCTCCTCCTCGCGCAGGAGGACCCGCGTGGGACCCGCGTGGCCAACCGCTCGACGGCCATCCAGCCGCTCATGCTGTGCGTCGCCAAGCAGACCACGTACCCGCCCCAGGCGTACGCCGTCGATCTCTGCAGCTCCACCAACCCCAACGAGCCGCGTACCAAGTTTGGCTTTGCCTCAGCACGGGAGGTGTTCATGAAGTATGAGTTCGCCTATCCCTCGACCTCGTACTACGTCATCCCTCGCATTTACGGCTACGCCGCCGCCCTGGCGAAGCCGTTTGTCGTCGGCATGCTGATGGACCGCGCGGCTGCCGGGGCCGTTGACGTCTCCTTCGTCGCCCTCCCGGCCCACTGCCGCGCCTTCTCCAACGCGCGGAAATTCACGACGGTCGGGAGCAGCATCGCGTCGTGCGAGTACCAGGTGCAGCTGGAGACGGGGCAGCTCCGCACGAGAACCGGCTCCAAGCTCCTCTACGAACCCGCCGCGGGGGCCTCCGCGCCGCCGTCGTAGGGCCATCGCGCCGTCTCGTCGCTACCGCCAGGAGGACCGTCCCATGCGCCGCAGTGGCACGCATCGCGATGCGCTCTCGGGGCAGTGCCCCTCCACCTGTGCCATGTTCCTTTTTTTTTCATCTCTCCCGCCCCCCTCCCTCCCATCTGCTCAGCCAACCCCCCACGATGTGCGTGCCCAGCTCGGCGTGTGCGTGTGAACAAGAATCTAGCTTTGCTTTAGAGACGGGGTAGGAGAAGGCAGACTCTGCTTCCACCGCTGTCGAAGTATTCGAAGACGTGCGCCCCTGCTCTGCCTTCTTCACCCAGCCACCACGCGACGCGGCTCCGGCGCCAAATTCCCAGCGAAGCAGTGGGCCCGGAGAGCTGCGCTCCCACAAACTCGAATCTGCAGGGACGGCGTCTCACCGTCCCTCCCCTCCCTCCGCGAGCACACCCCCGTTCACCCACACACATACGCACCTCTCCTTCGCCGCATGTGGGTGCGGCGTGCTTGAAAATGGACCTGCTGCACTTCCTCAGCCAGTCGCTGTCGCGGAGCCGTTCAAGGGGTGGCCACGCGGGTTGGGTGGGGGGGGGTGAAGAGGGACCGTAACGGGGGCGGTGGTGATGTTTGCCTCTCTCAGCGAAGCCGATTCACATTCTTAGGCGACGCCCTATTCAGAGCGCTGCATCACCGCGGCCGCTACTGTTAACGGTAGGACCGTAGCTTTTACCGCGCTGCTTCCCGAGTGTGAGGGTGAAGCAGCGCGACAGGACCGTGTTTCTCCTACGTGGATGCCCCAAGACGGCAGCGCTAGGCGCTGCGGCGGAGCCGGCCGTGGTGCTGCGGCGCGAAGCGACAGTGACCAAACCGATGGCACTCCGGGGGGCAAGAGTCTTAGCGGGAGTGACCTGGACGACGGCTTCGCGACGACGACAGCGGGAGCACCTGGGCCGAAGTCGGCGCCAAACGCCGGCGATGGCACCAGCAAGTGGGGTAGCATGGGCGGCAGCGCCGCCTCGTCGCTGGCGCTAGGTAGTCTCTCCAGCTGCACCCCGGAGGACGAGCTACGCATTGTGCTCTCCGCGTGCGCGACGGAGGAGCAGCGAGCGCGACTGCGGAGGCACTTCGGCGACTACGAGGCAAAGCAGCGTGAGTTGGAGCGGCTGCAGAAGCGAATCGCAATGCTGGAAAAGCGCAACAAAGACATCATCGGCATCGTTGAGAGCGACTCGCTTACCGTACGTCCGGTGGTAAAGGCGACCTTAAGTCAGCGAGGCCGCGCCAGTGTCCACGACACTGCGGCAGCTCATCCAGCGGCGGATTCGGTCGCGAACGGCGTCTCGAGTGCTGAACCGAGCAGTAGCAGGAAGCTGCGCTCTCACCACGCTCAGGGCACAGCACGGGTTGGCTCACTGGAATGGGTGGTGTGGCTTGCGGTGCAGCTGCTCGAGTCGCACTCGCCCGGGGCCCGGCAGGCGCTGGCCGCGTTGGGTATCGCACATGACACCACGGACACGTCGTCAGCGCTGCTGAACCTAGATGGCTGGTGGACCCCCTTCCCTCAGCTTCCGCCGCGGCTGCTGACCGAACAGGGCGGGTGCTCCGCGACGTCCACCGTGGCGCAGGTGAAGTCAGGCACGACGGAGGAGTTTGTGATTGGGGCTGTGACTCTCGCGCTGCAGCAGCACGCTGCCGAAATGCCCGACAACGAACTTACCATGCGTTTGGTGCTGGAGTGTCTCACCGGTAGCCCGTGCGTATCACTCGACGGCATTTGGCCGTCGATGTGCCCGTACTCCCCCGAAAGCTACGCGGCGCTCGAGCGGTTTCACCAGCACGGCTACCCCATGGTGCTCTTTGCACGGGCTGCTAGTGGCTCGGTTGCTGGATTACCGCTGGCGTCCGGGTTCCGTATTGCGGGCTTTCGCCCCCGAAGCGCACAGGTGACACCGGCCTGTGGTGACAGTGAGAACCTTCTGGGAGTGTGCTCGCTCCCGAGACTTTCAGATGAACAGGCCGCGGACTTCAGCACCACCACCACTGCTGCTTCTGCAGCTTCGGCCGCCGCCTCGGCGATTGCACACCGCGGCGTCTGTGCCAATGGGTGCCACAGCCCAACGACGGCGTCCGGGGAGTCGAGCGTTAGTTGGATGGCGCTGCGCGACGCGGTATCGCGATTCTCAGGCGGCTGTGTGCTGTTTCTTCACGGCGGCTGGCGGGATTGCCGTGTTCGCGGCGCGTTTACGAGGGCAACGCCGTCGCACGCCTTGGAGGTGTCCATGTCGCGGCCCACTCGCGTATTTGTGACGCTCCACCAACCCCTTCGGCCCAGCAGCTCGACGCCAAGCGTCCCGAAGCCCATAGATGAACGGGAACGGGATCCTTCGACGGGGGCGGCAGTACCCGCGTGGGAGCCGATGACCTTGCTGGTGACGCACAGCATCAAGCAAAAGCAGTTCTTTGTCGGTTCGTGCGCCGCGTGCGAGCTCGACGTGCCCGTCGCGCACGAGCACCGCTATTCCCTCAGCGGCCCCAGTACTGGCATGGCGCTGAGGATGGATCCCCAGCACTCCCCGTACTACATTGTTCCTCACTTGCAGCCGCGTGCCATGGGTAACGCCACCGTGCCATATGTAGCCGGCCTGCTGGCCCCCCCGGCAGAGCCAGGCGACAGCGACGCGCCGCTGCGCGTGGCATTCAAGCAGTTCCCGCCAGCGGCGGAAGTGTTCGTGAGCATCCGCGAATTCTCGATGAAGGCCGCAAACGCCTGCGTCCCAGTCGCGGGCGAGTTCCAAATCCGGACCCCTTGCGGTGGCCTCACATCTGGTCGCGGCTTCGGTGTGACCTTGTGACATCCTCTTCCCCTTTATTTCCCATCCGCCACCACGACCGCGTGTCACTGGAGTGCTCTGGGGCCCACCTCGTGAGCCTCCTGCTCTGCTCTGCACCACCGCCACGGGGCATGGCTGCAGTGGCGCGAGTACACGGCAAGCGCGACTGCATTCTTCCTCCTCCCCATCTTCCAAACACCGAAAAACAGCGCACGAACCCTCCCCCCTCCCCCCCCCCCCAAATACACGTACAAGCAACTGTCGCACCAGCGGGATCCGTTGTTAAGGTTGTAGTGCTTTCATAGTATAGAGCCCGGGCTTGGGCAAGGGCGGGCTGTAGCATTGCGTGCGGTGCGGCAGTGGTTTTGGTACTGTGCGCCATCTGGGGGTAACCGTGGTCAGTGGAGATAGTAGAGGTAGGGAAGAGCCCGCGGGGTGGCGCTGGCGCTCCGGCACGATGCGCCGAACATTCAATGTGGTGACGACGTATTCGAGCAGCGACGATGAAGACGCGCTGTCGGATGGCGTCAAGTCGGACTGGGTTTCCATTTGCATGGACGAACTGCCGACCATGCGCTTTTCCGACTACGAGCATGACCCGTACTACTCGGATTCCTTTCTTCTTTCGTCGCTGATGTCCAGCAGTGACAGCAGCAGCGCTGCCGTAACGACGGCCGAGGGCCTTGACGGGGTTGCCGTGAGCCTGTGGATGCGTGGCGGTGAGCCGCAGCCGCGGGACGTACCGGCGTGCCTGCGCAGCGGCGGCGGCGGCATTCCTCGGAGCGTCGGTGAAAGTGGCGTTACGACGCCCGCGGCGCGAAGTGACACCCCGTCGACGGGATCGCCGCTAGGCAAACTGCTTCCCGCGCAAGCTGCGCCGCCGTCAAGCCCCCGTGCCGATGCCATACCGGTGCTGCAGCCCGCAAGCAGGGGCCAGACGAGTGCGAAGGGGTCCCCGCTACCAGCGGGACTGCAAAGTTCGGTCGCGTCCATAAAGGCAGACCCGCCGCTCCCGCTGGAGCCAGCCCGGTTAGCCGGCGTACCAGTGAATGCGCCGCGGCGTGCCTTTCCACAGGTTGCTGTGGACCGTGCCAGCGAGACGCCGACAGGTTTGACGCCGGTGACGACGCCCAGAGTCGGGCCCGCAGGCACCAGCAACGTCTTCACGACGCAGCTGCAGTGCCCCTCCGACACGGCCCCGGAGGCTCCGTTCATCGCCGAGGTGACGCTGCATAACGTCCACGGCGTGTCGCCACTGGCGGCTGTGACGGAGCTGCGACCGCCGTCGCGCAAGCAATCGGGCACGGCGCACCGCCGGCAATCGCGCTCTAACAGCACCATGGAAGACTTTGTCAAGCAGATGATGCTGAGCAGCCGGGGCCAGAGCACTCTCGAGTCGTCTGCGATTGCGCGCTCGCCGTACAGCCCGCGGACCTTCTGCTCACCTGTCGTGTCTCGCACCGGCGCGACCAGTCCTGCGTTTGGGGACGCATCGGCCGACACCTCGACGCGGCCGCCGCTTCAGCCACTTCGATCTGGGCGTACCACCCCAGCGAAGTCCGCTTCGTCGTCTCCTCTCGGCGGCACCCAGCGCGACGTGGCTGTGGGTCTTACTCCACGGGGTGGGGCCCGGCGCGGGTCGGAAGCGGAGGGCGGTGCTCACCCGAGCTCATTCCCACGGCAGCGGCCGAGCCTGAACGCTCCCTCACCACCCCCTGCCAACCCGCGGCCGGCCTACGTTACTGGGGATGGCCCGGACAAAACGAGTTCGCTGGAGCGTCAAGCGGATGTGAAGGACCTCCCCGAGATGTCACCGCTGGGGCCTGCTTCTCCGGCGGCTGGCGGTGGAAAAGGCCCACGGACGCTGGTGGGCGGCGCTGGCCAGGCGGAGAGTGTGTCGAGTGCCTCACCCCCTCGAGCTGGTGCCCGGGCGATCGCCGGGTCCTCCGGACCGGTGCCAGCTTCGTCGACAAATGCCCGGCGTGTCACCACCGCATTTTGCGAAAACGGAAGCGGCGAGATGGAGCTCAGCGCGCTGGGCCACAGTGGTGGCACGTCTGCCATCCTGCCGACAGTTCTTGCCTGCGCCGCGGGAGCTGAGGACTCGCCTTCAGCGGTGTCGGGGAGCACGGCTCACCGCACCTCCGGGCAGCAGTCAAACGTGGTGAGGCGGAGTCCGCAGCGGCACCCGTACTCGCTGCTGTCTGCCCTGGAGGGACGGGAGTCACCATCCGCGCACGTTGCGAGCGCCGGGGCGCGCAAGGACCATGCCGAGCCACGGTCCGACGCGTCCCCGCGCCGAAGCGCTTCTCCTGCCGCGGAGGGGAGAGAGTCCCAGCTCAGCGTGTTGGTGACGCGCTCTGCTACGCGCCCGGGCGCGAGAAGCGGGAACGTGAACAATACCACCCTGTCCTCGCTGCAGCTTGTGGCGCTGGACTCATCTGCAAGGCTGGTCGGTGAACCTGCCAGCGACCCCACGGCGAGTGCTTCACCACCAGCGGTTCAGCATGATGACGTCCACGACTTCTCAGACGAGGAGACGCGCCTGACGGTAGGGGCAGCCGCGGCGGCGGAGCGATCGCGCCAAGCTCAGGTCAGTGTCACCGCACCAGCCCCATCAAAGCCGGCAGTACTGTCCCAGAACTCTGTGACACCGAGGATCGTGGCGTCGGGTAAGAGCAGCAAGCGTGGTGTGATCGAAGCCACTCCAAGTCCGGAAAAGGTGGGCAAGCAGCAGCTGGGTGAGCAGCGGTTGGGAAGCTTGCACTCGGGCAGCAGCTTGCGCCAGTCGGTCCAGGGAGAGGTGCCGGCACTGCTGGGATTTGACCAGGGCCGCCACCGCTATCGCTGCCGCTCCAGCTCCCTGCAGCTGCTTGCGCGGTACCCTGAGGCAGGCTCTATGCTGCTGGACAGCGGTGACATAAGCAACACGGATATTTCCATCCACGCGGGCCTCATCAACCGAGATTATCTGCACGAGAAGCGCCCTGGCGCTGCGCGACTTCCGCGGAAGCAGAGTCTGCGGAGAAAGCTGACTATGTCGGAAGTGCAGTTCGATCAGCCCAGTGGTGCCCGAACACCTGCTGCAGGCACGTCCCCTGCCAAAGGCCAGAGCGCTGCGTCAGGGGAGAGCACCCATGGCTCGGAGAGAGCGTTGCAGAGCAAATCTGACAAGGCCGCCTTCGCCTCCGGCGACACCACCACCGGGTTGGCTGCGGCAAATGTCAACGGTGAAGGTAGAGGGGCAGCCGGCAGCAACGTGGTACTGCACGGCAACACTGAAGACGGCGCCCCCGTGGCCGCCGTGGATGAGCGCTGGCGCGATGATGACGGTGACGGCAATGAGTTCGAAGACTCGTACAGCTCCGATAGTGCTGATGAGCCCGATTCCCCGCAGCAGCCACAGCGGCAGGGCACGGCCTCGCCGGCGTCTCGCAAGAAAGGGCTCTCGGGCGCTACGGCAGCCCCGAACCAGAGCGGGGTCGGATCGCAGCCGGCTCAGGGGGTGGATGCGCGAGGCGATGGCGGCACCACCCGATACGAGTTTGGCGAGCCAACGGTCGCTGGCGTGGCGTCACCTGTGTTCACTGAGGGGCTTCTATTCATGGTCATCTCTCCCACCTACGAGTACGCTCTGTACAACGACACCCTGGCGTATACGATCCACGTGACCATGCGTTACACGGAGTGCGTGGGGGCGACTGCCGCACGCGGGGTGGGATTGGGGGCGGGAAACGGCGTTGTGCAGACCAGCAGCCAGCCCCGCGGGAGTGCGCAGCGTGAGGTCAGCGTGGAAATTCCGCCAGGGGAGACGGTGATTGCCGTGCAAGGGATGCTTCGCAACCCGAAGCTGGAGGTGGCCTTCTCGCCCATCCCGCGCAGTGTCCTACCCGCCCGGATCGCGGAGAATGCCGCAGGCATTACCGCCATGGTGGCCCGCATCAAGTCGAAGCTTGGCATCTGGAGCAAGTACATGGATGAGGCGGACGTGCTGCGGTGCTGCGTGACGCATGGTTTGCCCTACGTGGACCTAGGGTTCCGCCCGGGCCACCGGGTCCTTTGTCGCGTCGGGGTGGATGATGTGTTTATCCCATCGCTCACGTGGCTGCAGCCACATCAGTTCCTGCGCAGCGGTGGCTCCGCCCCGCGCTGCCGTCTGCTGCCGGTGGGGGAGCAATTTTGCCACGGCGGCGTTGTGAAGGGCCGGATTGACGACGGCGCCGTCGTCGCGGCAATTGATGCCGCGGCGGAGTACCCGGAGCACCTGTGCTGGATGTTCCGCCACCCACGCAGCGCCGCGGATGGCCGGGCGGAGCGGCGTATTGGTGCATACCGTGTCTCACTGAGCGTCGACGGGTGGTGGACGTCGCTACTACTTGACGGGTTTCTGCCCGCGTCGCGACGCGGCCCCATTTTCGCGCTGTACCGGCCGGACCCGCGGTGCCAATGGGCGTCGATCCTCGAAAAGGCGTACGCGAAGGCCTTTGGCTCGTACGCCGCAATTTGCTTCGGCGATTTCGAAGAGCACCTCACCGACCTCCTGGGCTATCCCGTGCGGTCCTTCACCCAGCACCTGCAGGACGAGGCTGTGGAGATCGTGCGGGAGTCCGATCATCCGCTGGAGGAGGCGCGGGAGCAGAGCCACACAGCCTACCCCCGTCAGAAGGATGGGCTGTTTGAATACCTGGGTCGCTGCGCCCGGAGGAACCTGCTCTGCATCGTGTTCACGCCGCTCGCGCCAGCGCTGGGTGCCGACGGCGGCAGCAGCGGTGACGGAAGCACCCGCGATGCTCCGTCGTTCTTACCCCCCATCGACGCGATTGGCGGCGCCCGTGCCCTGCAGAAGACCTTTGAGGGAAGGGAGAGTCGCGCGCGGGGTGGAAATGTAGTCGTGATCGACGGCCCGCCGGAGCCCCCGGAAATGGCAGTACTGCCCGCCGTCGAGCGCGCGGACAAGTCCTTCATGGGGGAGGACGAAGCCCGGCAGTCCCGTCGCGTCCCCAGTCGCCTGAAGCCGGTGTCCCAGCGCCACCTGAAGCAAGTGCTGATGGAGTCTGTGAGCCTGGACGCGCCGCGCGGCAGCCAGTCCCCCTCCCGCTCCGCGGTGGCGGCGTCCTACCTGAGCACCGGCACCGACCACTCGCTGGCTGGAAAGGCCAGCGAGGCGCTCGGCAGCCGGCACAGCTCCGCGAAGGCATCGTTCAGCCGCGACAGCGAACACCTCCATGACGGTGGCGGCCGCGTCGTCGACGCATCGACGGACCCTGCGGAGCTGGCAGATCTCCTCCCGCCTGACCACCCGTTCATCATCAAGGCGACGCGGTACTGTCGCGCGACCAAGCGCCGGCTGGTCGGCATCAAGCGGCAGTGGCAGCCACTCGGGGCAGACCCGGTCGGCGAACCGAACGATCCAGCCTCCGCTACGGGCGAGCGCCGCACCAAAGCTGCGGTACCGTCGCGCACGACGACGGCATCGAATGCCACCAAATCCGAGACCGCCGTCACTGAGGAACCGCTGATTCCGAACGTCAGGCGCACCTTCAGTACATTAGAGGGGGCTGGACGTGTGTCGTCCCGCTTTAACCTGCGGGTCGCTGCCGAAGGCCGTGCCGTGACGCGGCCGGCCACGGGCGCCCTGGCGCTCACGTCGGCTAGCGCCGAGCCGTGCACCCAGTCGGACGGGGAGGAGGAGCTGCTGTGGGTGGAGTGGAGGCAGGCGCTGAAAGTGTTCGCGGGCGGCTGCGTGTCGTACTGCCTGACCAACTGGTACCACTACCGTGTGCAGGGGGTCTTCCACGGGATGGCGCCAAGCGTGTCGCTCTTCATGTCGGTGACCAAGTCGGTCGACATCCTCTTCACCATGTACCAGGAGGACGTGCGCCTCGCGCGGCTGGCAGCACCGCAGCGGCCGCAGCAGCGCGGATCCCTCGGCAGTGGGACGACTGGCCGTCAGGCCCTCCCGACGTCCGGAGCGCTGCGCGCGAGTGAGCGGCGAGCGGGGTACCCAGCGATGCTTCTGGCTCTCGCCACGGCGCGCACCCGCCCGCGGGGCGGTGACGGCGACCGGAACATTCATCGCGTCGTGGCGAGAACCACCGGGGACGTGGAGGATCCGGACACGGGGTCGGGCAGCGCGTGGCAGTTCGTGCGGGCGCGCACGGTGACGCTGAAGTGCACCCTTACGCCCGAGCAGTCGCCGTACGTCGTGCTCCCGTTCCTGCGTGACGATGCCGCTTCGCAACGGCACCCCCACGCGTCCGCTGGGCCCACCTCCAGCTCGTCGCCGACCGCTTCCACCGTGGAGCACCGCCGCCGCCCGTACGTGCTCGAAGTGCTCTCTGACCACGTGGTCAGCGGCGATGCGGTGCAGATCGCCTTCTGCAACGTCGACGACCACTGTGGCTGCTTCCAGCTGCAGCCGTCTTTCGCGCTGGATACGACTGCCATGCTGGCCCCAGGTGCCTCGCCAGGTCCAGCCAGAGTGCTGCCTGCACTGGTGCGGCCATCGGGGTCGTCCGCTACGGTGGCCGCCGCCGCCGCGCTCGCCACTCCGGCCACCGTCCCGTACCAGATCAAGGTGCACCGCGGAGTCGTGGCTGGGGAGGGAGGCCGCATCATCGACGAGCGCGCGCTCACCGGTCTCAGCTTCGACGCCGTGGCCGACGACGCGCCGTAAAGGCCTCCATTCCACTGCCGCTGCGGCGTCGGCATGGCCGTGCGGGTCGCGGAGCGGTCAGCGCTCCACCTCCACGTGCCGCCACTTCTCCACCACCAGAGCCGCCTTCTCGCCCCACCCCCAACAGCCATCCACATCTCTCTATCCCCCCCTCCCCTCCAACGCCTCCCTTCTCCATTCCCACTCACGCCACCTGTGGCAGCCATCATTGTTCATCTTTCTTACTTGCCCCTCATGCATGTACGATGGCCGTGCTCCAGTAGAGAGGGAACGAAAGATGGTGGCCTGTAAGGAAGAGAGAGAGGAAGGGGGGAAGAGAAAACGAGAGAAAATGGGGGACGGAGGTGGGGAAGGGGGGGGGGGCT
>PGOM01000097.1:107120-126405 GCA_002921335.1 Paratrypanosoma confusum | reverse complement strand
CTGACCCGCCACTGCCTGCTCGAGTGACTGACTCCGTCACCGCCATCTCCAGCGAGTCGCTCAAGACGGGTTGTCAGCCGGGCACACTCCCACCCACACCCATCCACACATGCGTCTACTCGCTTCGTAGCCCGAGGGGTGAGGCGGCGCCGCCGTTCTGGAGCTACACCACGAAGCTCACCTCCTTCAAATCTCATTTATTCCCTTCGCAAGTGAAGCTGACTCGGCACCACCTCGTGTCTTTCCGTGTTCGTGACGCGTTCTGCCCCTTGCCCCCATCGTCATCATCATTATCATCATCGTCTTGCGGTGATTGCACCGCGCTCTTTTCCGTCCACCCATCTACTTCCTCTCCCACAGTCAGTCATCAGCCATGTCGAAGGCAGCGACGCAGACGGGCAGCACGGCAGCGACCAAGGGCGGCATCCCTGTTGAATTTCAGCTGCCCGCATCGCGGGAAGACGAAATGCGGGCGGTGTCTGTGGCGACGCCACTGCCAGATCTTCTGCCGCGGAGCTATGACGACATCAAGCGCATGCGCAAACTCCGGAAGGACGCGGAGAGCGGGCGCAAATACGTTGCACCGAAGCGCGTTCTGCCGCCCCCGTACGTAAACGACGAGGAGTGCGACGAGTTTGAGGATGCAACCATCAAAATGGACGTGGAGTTCCTCAGCGACTTGAAGGAACCCGCCGGGGTGTACAAGCTGGCCGGGCCGAACGTGGAGGGCGTGACGTCCTCCGTGTTCGAGGTCGGCATGCTATACAAAATCATCACGGAGGACAACTCCTGGTACTTCTACAACGACACGGAGAAGTACGAGATGCTCGTCAAGTTCCGTTTTGGCTCCAAGTCGGAGCTGCAGCCGGGTCCGAACGTGGAGATGTTCGTGAAAAGCAACAAGGAGCTCGAGGCGTCGCTGACGGTGTACCCCGGTCAGACGGAGAAGCTCATCACCGGGAAGGTGAATGGCTTCAAGTGCATGGCCAAGGCGCAGCCGCTGAGTGACTCCAGGCGCGAGCAAACGTACGCCGCGGTGAACAAGGAGCCGCAGCAGGAGCTGGAACGCATCGCAGATTTCCTGGGCTACCAGCTGACTGACCTGGATGAGGGCACCGTGCTCGATTGCTGCCAGAAGCAGGATCTCCAGTACATCGACTGCCAGTTTCGCCCGTGCGATGACTCTCTTTACCGCTACGAGATGGATACGTATCGCATTCGGTCGCTGCCGTGGCGCCGTGCTGAAGGCTACATTCCACCGGGGCAGCGGTCGGAGTGCCGCATCTTCCGCCGTACGATTCTGCCATCGCACGTGACGCAGGGGGACATTGGTAACAGCTACCTCATTTCTGCCATGGCGGTGCTTGCGGAGCGGCCCGCAAAAATTCGTGACCTCTTCCGCCACCCGATGAGCGCTGGGCAGGGCAAGAGCGAGCGCACCATCGGGGCCTACTGGGTGACCATCAACTACAACGGCTGGTGGTGCCCGGTGCTGCTGGACGAGTATTTCCCTGCCTTCCGCGACGGGCCGGAGTTTGCGCGCTGTGGGAAGGACCTGCGGCGGCTGTGGGTGCCACTGCTCGAGAAGGCGTACGCGAAGATCCACGAGTCGTACGCCAACATCGCCAGTGGCGACCCGCTCGAGCCGCTGCAGGACTTCACTGGCTTCCCCGTGACCCGGTTCGACCACGACTGGGAGGCGGCGCAGTCGGGCGACGACGCTCTCTTCAAGCGCCTCGTTCTATACAACAAAAAGGGCTACATCATCATGCTTTGCACGCCTCGCGAAGAGGCCAAGACGACGACTGAGCCTCTCTTCGCGCCCGGCGCGAGCATGTCCATCACGATGAACACGTCAAATGCCAATGTCGCCTCGGCGGGAGCCGATGCCGGGACGATCAAGGAGCTGGCTCTCAGTCCGTACTGCGGCTACGCCGTGATCGACGTGAGGCTGTTCGAAGACCAGCACCTTCACCTGGTGCGCATCCGCAACCCCCACGGCACCGGGGAGGAGTGGAAGGGCAGCTGGAGCCGGAGCGACAAGCGCTGGGACAAGTTTCCGCAGGTGCGCGATGCTTGCTACCCCAACCCGGAGAGCATGACGACGCCGGATGGCACCTTCTGGATGGAGTGGTCGGATGCCGTCAAGCGTTTCAGTGGCGGGGGCGTGTGCCACGTGCGCGACGAGTGGTACGACTATCGCATCCGTGGCTCGTTCCTTCAGGGCATCCCGTCTGTGTGCCTCGAGGTCAACGTTGCCGACCCCCTCGACGTGTTTCTCATCCTCTCCCAGGATGACGAGCGCGCGGTGGACGCTGGGGATTATGCGGCAATGCTCATCAGCATTTCACGCCACGGCAACAAGAACGAGAAGATCGACTGCTCCAGCACCACCGACGTGGAGAAGCCGGACCTCATGCTCAAGTTTAACTTCTCCCGCGACGTAGCGATGAAGTACACCTTCAAGCCGGATGACTGCCCGTACTTTGTGGTGCCACGTATCCATGATGCGAGCATCGACAAGCCATACGTGCTCGGTATCATAATGGACACGTACGCTGGCAACGGCAACAAAATCGAGTTCAAAAAGCTCGACCGCGCGTGCAAGGTGTTTCATAACATGCCGAGCTTTACCGTCAATGGGTTGATGGAGGACGTTGCGGCGGAGTACCAGGTGCGCACCAGCCGCCAGCCAATGGAGGAGATCGGCAGCGAGCTGAAGGACGTCCGCCTGAATGAATTTGGTATCAATGACGGGTATTAGGTCGCACCCCCATGCGGTCTCCCGGTGTATTTCCGCCTGGTCAGCTTGGGATCACCTGGCGTGGTTTCTTCTGGGCCCAGGGGCATCCGCGGCTGCAGTGCCGGTGCAACTGCTACCGCGTATTGCTCATTGTCTTGTGTGGTGTGAATGAAACGCGAAGGGGAGGTGCGACTGAAGGTGCGGTGGCTGGCGCTTTCTTTACAAGGCGTGGAATAAGGGGTGGGGGTGGAGGGGAGCGCCGGTACGGTGCCCAGGCGGCACCTCCACCAGCTTTGCGGCACCACAGCCCCTCCTTTCCTTGCCGGTAGAGCGCTCATGCGAGGGCGCAGTAAGCTCACGCAAGAGGGGTGCGCGAGCTACGGGCGTGCGTGTGGAAGAGTTGGTAGTGCGGCGGAAAGGTAGTGTGGGCATGAGCGTGATAAGGGCGATCGCAGCGGCAGCGGACTCGCCATCGCTGCTGCGCACCATCCCCCTGCTTGAGCCTGATCCGAGTGCCAAGGTTGGTCGCATTGACGCGATGAGCGTACTTGAGAAACGCGTGAATCAGTGTGGAAGCCGAGCGGATGGAAGTGAACAGAATGCTTGGACGAGCTTTGGAGGAGAAAGCTGAGGGAAGAGGGGAGGGGTAGCGGTGGTGGTGGCATATCCGTCGCTGCTGCTGCTGCCGCTGCTGCTTTGGTTGTTGCTATTCGGCGATGGCGGCCTGTTCCACCATGGCAGGCGGGGCCTGCCGGCTGGTTGGGGATGTTAGGTTGTAGCTGCCGTGTTTTGTGTGTGTGTGTGTGTGTGTCTTTTGATTGATTGATTATGTGTGTGTGTGTTGAGTGGCGGAAGGTCGGGTCGGGTGGGTCGGTTGGCTGGGCGGGGTGCCGCGCCGGTGTCGCCGGCCGCCCGGCGGCTCCGCGGCTGCTGGTGCGATACGAACCACGACACGACCGGCCACCTGCGAGTGCCGCGTTCACGTCGACGATATGGTATGTATGATTTATTTATAGGTATACCTCTAAGCGCGGGGCGTGGTGCGGGGCGCCGCAGCGAGCCGCCAGCCCCCCCCCTGCCATCCCATCGTCGTCTGCCCTCCGCTTTCCATTTCAATCGTATACACCCGGCGGCTCACTGCTGCGGGGCCGCCGTCCATCGCCGTGCGAGCGGCTCCCGGGCCGCTCCGCTGGGCGCATGGGGGGGGGAGTTGAGAAAAGTGTTTCCGCAAGACAGGGAACGGGGCGATGAGTGGGTGGGAGAACGGCATTGGCACGCGGTGAGGCCGGCGGGGGGCATGGCGCCGTGGCTCGCCCAGCGCCTCCGCTGGCGTTCCGACGCGACCGCGGTGCCGACGGGCGGGCGGGTGCCGGTGGCCCTGCGGGGACCACTGCCCCCCGGGGGCGGCTGGGGAGGGGAAGGAGGGGGAGGCGTCTGCTGCTGCCGCTGCGAACCGCTGCGCCTTCCGGCTCCCGCGCGTGGTGCGTCTCCGGTGCCGTCCGGCGGTGGTGGGCGGGAGTAGCGCACGGCGTTAGCACCACCACCACCACTCCCTCCCATCCCCCCTCCAGATCTTCAAACCCCAACCACTCACCACCGTGCGACGCCCGGCGGTGGTGGTGATGCCTCCTGGACGCGGACGACGTCGCGGTGGTACCGCCGCTACAGGTCGACCTGTGGCGGCGGACATCGTTGTGGCGCCGATGCATACCTCACCGGTCGTGCCGTCCTTCGCCAGTACCGTCGCCAAAGCCACCAGCACGACCGCCGGTGACGGGCCATGGCAGCGGCTCCAGAGGGAGCAAGGGGGGAGGTCCCCATCCCCCGCGGAGCCCCAGGGGGCGCCAGGGATCGACGACGTGGGGTCGTCGAGTGGCAGTTTGCTGGGCCGCGTGGCAACGCGGACCGTGGCCTCCGGTCACTCGGAGGGCGGCGAGCCACCGCTGCGCCGCCGTCGAGCTACTTCACGGAGGCAGGGGCGGGGAGCGGAGCACGCGGAGCCGCACGTGTGTGGGGCCGCCGACGCCGCACGCGCTACGCCGTCACCGTGCCAATGGGATCGGCATCTCGCCCGCTACCCCACGCTGCGCCAGCCGTTCCAGGTCCTGCTCGACCCGTACCCAAACATGCGGATCCGCAGCGCGTGCATCGTGGGCGAGACACTGGTCACGTGCCACCGCAACGGACTGCGGTTCTTTGCGCCGCAGCCGTCGCACCCGCCGGTCTCCCTGGAAGGCGACCGCGCCAGCCGACCGGGAGGGAGACCCAGCAGCGGCGTGTGGCACATGTACAGCCAGCGGACGGACTTCGATCTGATGGACGCGTACCTGTGCGCGGCGCCGCCAGCCGCCATGGTGGATCACAGGGCCGGTGACGGCGGCCTGCGGCTCGAGGGAAACCTGCTCAAGACGCCGGGGACCGCTGCGGCGCCGCAGTACGGCCGCTACCTCGCTGCAGCCGCCGGGAGCGACCGGACGCTCCACAGCGTGTGCGTGCTCGCGCTCGGGACGCACTTTCTGCTGCACCACGAGCTGCATCGAAAGAACCGAGTCGCGGCTTTGGGGTTCTTCCTGATCGCGCTCGAGCCGCTGCGCGCCGACGTTCTCACACCCTTCGTCGTCAGCGTTGATGAGGTGGGCGAGGTGGCCGTGTTCGATGTGGAGAAGGATCGCGCCCACCGGCTGATGCGGGCGCCTTCGGATGCCTCCGACGGCAGTGTAGGTAGTTCGGAGGAGCTGGACGCGGCGGCCACGAGCACCACCGCCTCCGCCGCCGAGGAGCGGGGCCCTCCATCGGCGGGCGCTGGGGCGTACCGACCGTACCGACTGCAGCACGGGCAGGCGACCGGCGTGACGCTCCTCGGCCCGTGTCTCGAGCTGTGCAACCGGTGCGGAAGCGGCACCTCGGCCAGCGGGCAGTCCGAGTTCGACCGGACGCGTGCGGTGATGATGCTGTACGTGTCATCGGGTACGTACGACGAGGACCTATCCAGCGAGCTGAACGTGACTGCGCTGCGCTTTGAGCTGCACCGAGCCGCCGTCCAAGGCGGCGGCGGCGACCCGCGGCACCAAATCTCCTCGGCCGCCATGACATCTGCCCACTCGCTGGCCACCGCAGCCTTTTTTGCGGTTCCGTTTCAAGGCTGCGACGACGTCCAGGACGATTCGTGGGGGCTGCCGTCACACTCGACGAGCGGTGGTGCGGTGCGGGAGCAGGGAGCCCCAACGGCGCTGCTGCTTGCCGAGGTGCCGATCGTGCGCGAGGCCGCCCCGGAGAGCGTCTGCACCACATCAGGCGTCGCGATGACGTCACGCCCGTACCTGGTGGGTTGCCCGAACACGTTACTCCTTGCCCGGCCTCGGCTTCGCTTCTGGTCGCTCAGTGGCTGCACTGGAACCCTGCTGCAGCTGCGCCGGGTGTACGCGGAGGGCCAGGACAGCGCTGGCATCGGGTCGCGCTCGCACCTGGAGTTTTTCAGTCAGTTGGTCCCGATCGGCAGCTACGCGCTGACCGCAGACCCCATGACGACGTGGTTTCTCAGCTGCGGGCTGACAAACTGGGGCTCTGTGCTCCTGCTGGGCCGGCAGCCGAGGACGCTTGGATCGTCCATCGGTGCTCGGAGTCCGGTGGCCCACGAGCGCCCTGCGGCCGCGCCGATCGAGCGCCCTGCGGTCACGGGTGATGACGAGGCGGATGTAGCCATCGACGGGCGAAACGCGCTGGAGCGTTGGCTGGAGGAACTGCCACAGCCCGCTGAACGCGACCCCGTGGGCGTCACCGCCACACCCGTGACTGGCAGTCGCCGAGTGGCCTCGAGCCGGCTGGTTGCCCCTGACGTCGCCCGCAGCGCCACGTTCATCGACCCGCGAAAGGACTACACGGTCCTGATGCACCTGTACTCGCCGAGCTCATATCAGCGCACCACCGCTCCAAGACACCCTTCGCCTCGACGAGGTGGCGGCTCGACGCGGTCGCGGTCGCAGTGCAGCTCTCGGCGGACGACCCACACCCAATCAACCGGGAGGCACAAGCAGATGCGCGCCGCAGGGCGACATGGCGAGAGCAACGCGAGTCACCCTGAACCACCGCTCGCTGGGGAGGAGGATGAATCGAGGTCACAGCTTGGCGCTGACAACGCCCCCACAATGGCAGTTCGCTTCCTGCTTGCCGTTCCGACCCGTGGGTGCGTGATGATGATGATGGACGACTTGCACACGATCCTAAGCGCACAGCTGCCGCTCGAGTGGAGCTGCGCCAGGCGCGGCTCGTCGCCGCGGACACCACGGCCATCGCCACTGCCACCGCCACCAGTTCCCAAGCCGCTACAGGCTATGACCACACCCCTGCCCGCCACGTCAAAAGCGGAGGGTTTGGGGTACGTCACTGGCTGGATGACCACAGCGCTGCGCCTAACGGGGCGTGAGGTGCCCGCTATTGCCAGCAACTGCGCTCACGCAGCAGCACCGGCAGAAGGCCGTGGCTGGCTGGGTCTCGTCTCGGAAGTGGGTGTGGCGCGACCACTGGCGTCGATGATGGTTCGTTTAACGGGGCTGGGGGATCCACTGCCTGACCCGTCAGACCCTGTGGGCTCGGGAGGGGACTGCGCTGACACGGGCCGGAGCACGCAGTCGATGCAGCGCCCGATACCACGGTCAAACGATGCTGCAAACGCTGCGGTGCCGAGCTCCCCATCCAGCACCTGTACCGCTAACGTGGAGAACACCTGCCTCCCAGCTGGCCCGCTAATAGGCCACCTGGGCAGCATCCGAGCTGCGTCACCAGTAGTGTCGCTTCCACATCGCTCGATGAGCCCGCAGTCATCGGAGGTATCATCGGCAGCCCCCCCTGGGTCGATCTCTATGGGCACGGTCTCCGATTCCCAAGACCAGCGCGCTGCCGGCGTACAGACCATGCGCATTCACCTGGAGTCGCCCGAGCGGCAGCGGCAGCGGCGGCAACGACGGAATTGGCCCCTAACGGATGGGGAAACGTCGACATCGCCTCGCAGCTCTAGTTACTCTCCGGCCGAGCACGCCATCAGCACCGCGCCGCCGTCGCTCTCAGTGAGTGAGCGGCCGGAGGAGTACGCCGCCCGTAAAGTGGCGGAGCTGAAGCAGCAGTACCGATCCTTGGGCACTGGTGGCCATCCGGCCGATGACAGCGGCAGCGACGGTGGGGAGGCAGATTTACGTGCGCTGGAGCAGCAACGGGTGGCGGAGCGACTCGTCGATGTCGAGGAGCCTGGCGCTCGGCAGGGGATGGAGTCGCGCGAGGCGAAGCACCGTAGCCAGCTGCTCGTCGCGTTTCTTGACCGCCGTGAGGAGCTGGTGGAGAACGAGCGAGTAACTCGCCGGGGGGTGCAGGCGGCCCGTGCAGGGTCCGTACCGCCAGGCACAGATACCGGCAGTGCATACGACTCTCGCACTACCGAACTGTGCACGCCGCATTACGTCGAGGACGACGTGTTTTCGCTGACGTCCTCCGCACGCTTCATGGCGACGTTCCGTACCGTGATGGCTCAGACACCGGTGAGCTCTTCACACGGCTATCCGTCTCGGGGATTCAACTTCGCAGGCTATTTTCAGACGGGTATGGTGCCGGACGTCGTTCGCGACTTGCAGGACGCCGACCGCTGTAAGTTTGAGCTGCGCGATCTGATGGTCCGGCAGGAGGAGCTCCTCTCACAGATCAACGAGTTTGAGGTCGTGCGCCTCTTCCAGAACGAAATCCGGGAGGGGTGGCGCAGGGCCGATCCGGATTGCGCGCAGGCAGTGACGGCGACGGACTCCGTGCGCAGCGGCCGATTGGTGTCGTCGGTCGACCTACCTGCGCCCACCGCAAGCGAGAGTCAGCGGCAGGGTCGCTGGATCCCCGATCTGACATTCCCGTTCGAGACTGACACGGGCGATATCGTGGACGTATCGTTTGTCAACCGCAACCCCGGGGTGCTAGTCACCGTGGACGCGGGCCCGGGGTCCGAGAGTGGCAGCGCCGCTGCCACATTCCAACACGAGCTCCCCGTCACACGACGGACGATGCTGCAGCGCGGGGGGGCGTCGAATGCTGGCGACGCGGCGGCATGGCGCTGGGCGACGGAGCAGGAGGTTCAGCGATGGAAAAGTGGGCTGCGCGACGCCTCTTACGGCCCAATTCTCCGGCACGGTAACTCCGCCCGCCCCCTGGTGCCGACCGCCAGAGAGCACGCGGAAACGATTCCTGCCCCGCTGAAAGGGTGGAGCCTCGGCGGGTGGATGTACGCGCCCCACTGGCCAGCAGGGGGCCAGGCGGTGGAGGCGAGTGATGGCGTGGCGACCGCGTGCCAGTGGCGAGACAAGAACGGCAAGGACGTGAATGTGCGGCGGCGTGCGATCGTGCGTCTGCGCGTCAGTACCGTCGCGGAGCAACGAAAAGCAGCGCTGCAGGCACGACAACTACGCGAGCTTGAGGCACTTCGTGCTGAGCTGGGCCTCTAGCAGCTTCCGGATTTCATGTGCATGATCGGGGTTGGGTATTGACTGCCAGAAGCTGGATTGGCGCATGTGGCCACGAGGGTACCGTGGGAGCTTCACGCAGCACCGGCTGCTGGTGTGTGGGGCCCATGCGCCGCAGTCGCTTGGGTGGTGAGTGGTGCCGCAGGGGGAGCGTGTGGGTGCCACGACACGCACGCGCTGCCACCGCAACTGCTCCTGTCGCGCCGCGCAGACCCGTCAATGCCACACCGTGGCCAATATGTACCACAATCGACGCCCTACCCCTACCCACACGAGTCTTTCCTAGCTCGCCCCCTGAGATTCGTTGCGCGGACCATGATTCAACCGAGCGGTCGCGTGCTATGTGCGATACTTGAGGATGGGTGTAGAAGGCACCTTCTTGAGACGGCCAAGCGGGTTGAGCGGCGCCGGGTCCAGCGGGTGCGCGAAGCGCGTTCTGCGGGCACCCCAAACGAGGTGCGCAAGATGGAGTACGTCGACGCGTTTCTCGATGCCAGAGCGCAGCAGATGCAAGCCGTGCGAGCCACAGCCGAATACCGTGGGCGCCTGAGCCGTCTCCCCCCCGCGGTGCTAGAGCCCGAGTGCGTGCGGCCTGCCGCTGCAGCCACCGCGCTCGACAGGCCCACGACAAACGCGGAGGTGCCATTTGGTGCCTGGCGGGAGACGCTGGGCAAAGACGAGCAGGCGGCGCTAGCCCGCGACAGGGCACTCCACTGCATCGTGCGCGGGGCAAAAACGCCACCGGCGCTCTCCGCGATGGCGTTGCGGCGGCGCGTCCCTCTTGAGCAACACCGGCGCAGCGTCCAGAAGCTGCTCGCGTTCCTGTCGACGTGGACACCGGGGGACGGGGGCGGCTACGAGTCGTCGGTGCGGCAGGTCCGCGCCCACAGTCGTCTGTGCGTGCTGATGGCCCGTTGCAGCAGTGAGATCTCCCGAAGTGCAGCGGATACGGTGCGCGAGGACCTGCTTTCGCGCTGCCTGCAACACACCGCGAGGTCGAACAGCTGGCAAGCGGCGTTCGAGCTGCTGCGCCTTCACGTCAGCGCCCGACAGACCGCCCACCAACCCGGCAGAGCTCGAGGGGGCAAAGCAGCCACCGTCATCCCAGCCGGTGACGCACACCCGGAAGACCTGCGACGTCAGCTACCGAAGGCCAGCAGCGTCCACCTGGCGGTGCTGTTCGAAGCGGTACGCGAAAACGTCCCACTGTACGGCTGCCCACCCCCGGAGGAGGTGCAGCGCCTCGTCACGTATGTCCGCGATGCCTTGGATGTCGAGGTAAACACCGTCGTCGCTGCGCCGACCTTGGCGCTGCTGCAGCCGGGCGACCGCTGTGCCGGTGATCTGGCGGAGGAGGCCGCCGCGGCGCAGATGACGTGGCAGGCGGTGCTGGACTTCGCCATTGCCGTGCTCGCCCAGCGCAAGGCACCAGCCGCCGCCTGCGAAGCGAACCCAGCGCACGAGGACGGCAGCCGCGGGGGGCGCACCTCCACCGCAGAAACGGCTCGACAGCGTTGCCGCCACTGGGACGGACGCGTGTATCTTCCAGGCATCGCGTGGGGCGAGCTGCTCCGCGCCCTGCACCGCTTCGGGGCCTCACTGGACATCATACGCTCCGTTGTGGACGACGTCACCGATGACTCCGCCACGAAGAATGGGGCAAAGATGCTACGTGACGCGCACGTCTGGAGCGCATACGTGAGCTGTTGTGGGAGCGATTGGCAGCACGCCGTAGAGGTCTACACGCGCAACCGCAAGGAGTATGGCGTCGCGGACACCGCGGACATCACAGCCTCGGTGATGGAGGCGCTGCTCTGCTCGCCCGCACCCGGTGCGGGCTCTCGCTGGCAGCTGGCTCTGGAATACCACCGGAGACTGATCCGGAAGGAGGGTCGTCTTCTCACCAGTACGTGCTCCGTGCTCACAGCGCTCATCGCTGCGTACAGCTGCGGTGGTCAGATAATGAAGATCGTGGATCTAGTGGCCAGCTTCGACCGATTCGTGGGCTGCTTCGGGATTTCGCGCCAGGAGTACCGTCTGTGGGCCGCGCTCGAGCCTGCTGGCACTGTGGAGGAGGGCCTCACGGCCGCCCCGATCGATTCGCTCGTGGCGCTCCTTGCGGCTCGGAGCGTCTCTGGGAGCTCTACGGCCTCGGCGTCAGTGGTGGCTACCGACGCGTCGCGGGCCAACGACGAGGCGCTCCGTCTTCTGGAGGAGGAGGCAGCGGGTGGCAGTGGAGGTGCACCAACGGACGAAGACGCATGTATTGAGTGCCTCCGATGGATCGACTTCCTTTTGAGCGACCCCGAATGTCGGGTCCCTCCCAGTCTCCTGGTAGTGGCGCGCACGGCGATCCTGCACGCTGCGTCCCCACCGGCTCACGCCACCGTGGACAGCGTAGCCGCCGTGACTGGCGGAGGCGATGCTGCGCCGGATGAGTCGCTAGGCTCTAGCGATCGGGATGCGCGGCTTGAGGCGCCGACGGATGCGATGTTCTATTGACCAGGACCGCTCAATCGACCGGCCACGGCCCATGCGCTCAGCTTCCCTCACACATGCGTCAACGCCAGTCACGTTCGGTCGTGTTCCAGCCCACGGCTTCAGCCTGGCCTGCTGTAATTTCTCTTTAACGTGGTCTGCCAATCTCTTGAACGACTGCCGCCATCGCACACTCTGTGTGTCACTGCCTAGTGACTCCTGGTTGCCCAGTTGCGTGTGCGAGCAGTCGATTGGGGCTCGAGTGAGGGAGAGGGGGAGAGGTACAATGGCAGGAAGCTAGTGGACGTGTATGGGCGATGGGAAACTGGTGTGGCCGGTGCTGCGGCTGCTGCGATGACGACGATGGGAAGGCGAGCGTCGCTCCCAAGGCGGCTCCAGCGCCGGCACAAGCCACCGCCCCTGCCGTCTCGGCGTCAGCGGACCGATCGAAGAACGCCGTCCCACCCACGAAGACGGCTGCAGGGGCGGACCGGAGAACCCACAGCTCCGCAGAAGCGACTGCTGGCTCCCATGCTGATTCCCCATTGACCGTGCGCAAGCGGCTACTCGCACTGCTGGGCCGCCACGCACCGACGCTGGTGCCAGATGTAGACGACTTGCTTCGGGACCACCCGGCGGGTGAAGTGGACGTGGTCAACCACTTCGCACGACAGCTGGGACCAGAACCGACTGCCGCGGAGGCCCGCCGATCGTACTTTGTGCGGCTCACGCCAGCAGACATTGCGTTTCGTCAGCGCCTTCGGCGATTTCTTCAGGCGCGTGCGCCGGGGTCGCTGCCCGACCTCGAGGCGCTCGCCGTGCGGTTTACCGGAAATGAAGAGAAGCTGATCTCCATGCTGGTGGCGCGGTTCGGGCAGGAGCCCTCTGCGGATGGCGACGACGTGGTCGAAACACTCGCGTCGCTGGTGAACCACCGCAACGTCGTTTCGCAGCAGTGGCACGAGCGCGAGGCGCAGGAGCGACAGCAGCGGGCAGATCTGCGCGATGCCACAGCGCGTGAGCTGGCGGGGGAGATGGCTGTGGGTAGGTCTCTACGCCTCATCGAGCCCTCCACCGGTGTGGGGGCGCAGGTGCCCACTCTAGAGAGTCGTGAGCACGCTGCGCACCACGAGCCGCTGCACGCCAGGGGTGGCGAGTCGGGCGATGCAGGCAGCCACCCCGCGTCGCCCCATCACACCCACTGCCCTCCTACCAACCCGCTGGCCGATGCGTTGGCCTTTGGGTCACCGGCGGGCGACGCGCGAGTGGACGACGGCACGTACAGCGTCGCGTCGGGCCCCCGCCCGCGCGAGGAGAAGGGCACTGTCGCAGGTGCCGCCGCCGTAGACGACGACCTTCCGTGGACTTCGGTGAAGGCGTCGACGCTGCAGTGGCTCAGCGGGGCGGGTGACGGTCCTGCATTTCTCACCCCCGGCTGGGTGGCGTCCCACAACGAGCTGGAGCCATTTGACCGCATTGTAGAGGAGCACTGGCTCCATGACCTCCACACCCTCGGCCCATACGAATGCCGCAGAGACGACGGCATCGGTGGCGTCAATACACCGCCGCCACTGATGTACCAGGAGCTGTGGTAGCGGGCACACTATCGGCCAGCCCCCTCCGCCCCCCCCCCTTCCCAGCCGCTCAATGCCCTGACCTTTTCCACAGGCACGACCTGGGGGCGTCGCCTGGAAGCAAGACGCCCTCGTGGGCCAGTGTGTTGGTATTTGTACCCGGTGACAAGCCCTCCCTCCTTCTTTTCCCCAGCGACCACGTCGCTGCTCCACCCTCATCTGTAACCTCCGGCAAACGCTGGTGGACAGAAGAAGGGGTGAGGTGAGCCGCGGCCGCCACGTCGCGCTGGGGCGCATGCTCAGTGAATTGTGCGTGCCTCCTTGCTCACATTGCGTTTCGGTGCCGTGGGTGGCTCGCTCATGCACCTGGCTAGGAAATTGAGGTTGAAGGTGGTCGATTTCGACGTCGCGGGAGCTTTGAGGGCCGCTGCGACGACCGCGCCGCCACGGAGCCTGGCAGACGAGCCGTCATGCAGCAGCGACGACCCTCCCGTGGTGCGTCGCACCAGGTGGCGACGCGCGGTAGGTCCACTGCACCCCGCATGCCCCCGCCAGGGCCAGCACCAGCGTCACGAGATGCGCCCCACGCCGTTTCGCGGCCGTCGCGTGGGTCCAGCAGTGCTCCCGCCGCGCCAGCTGAGCCGCTGTGGCCTCGTCCTGGGTTTACGCCGATGGACGCACTCGTGTCAGAGAACGAGCAACTGGAACGACTGAGCGCGGATCCCGCTCTCTCTCCTGGGCTTCGGCAACTGCAGGAGCGCCGGGCGAAGGCGAGCGGGGCCGTGGCCTCTGCCAGTCACGACAGGACGCTGACGATGCGGTACTATCACCGTCAGCGCCTGGTGGAGCTATTCGACGTGTACTGCCCGCCGCAGCTGGAGCGTGTGTCCAGTCTGCTGGACGAGTTCGCGAACCGGGAGTACGCTTTTTTCGCTGCGTTGGAGCGCAAGTACGGGCCGGAGCCTCGAAAGCTCCCGTCACCGGTGTGCGCCCGTCTGTTCCATCTGGTGCGGAGCGCTGGCTTTGATGCGGAGCGCTACCGCACGACGTTTGCCGGGAAGCCACCGGGGCCGCTGTTCGGCCATATTCTCATTGCCCTGGGCTACGATGCGATGCTGTGTGGCGACCTAGAACCGGGGGACGCCCGTGCGTTTGAGGAGTCGATTCGCAGGTTCCTCGACGCGCAGGACCGTGTGGACGAGAAGCGCCAGTCCGCCCTTCAGCTGCGCGAGCAGCAGTACGTCGACGTCGGAAACCAGCGCATCCTGCTCGGCGTGGACGTGCCGGACGACGACACCGACCTTATTCTGGAGTACGTCCCGTACATTCCGACCGACGCGCACCCGCCGCGGCCAATGGGCCTTCAGGCGCTCGAGGCCGACGGTGCACCGCGCGTGTCAAGCACATCACTCATTCGCGACACGGCCACGCTGCGCCTTCTGGCTCTCGCTGCCGCGACGCGCCAGGGGCTGCACGCCGGCTCCGAGTCGCTGCTGTCCCCGCTGGCGCACTCTAGACCTTCGTCCGACCACACGGTGCACATGAGCGACCTTCGTCAGAGGCTTCACCACTACCTCGCCGCAGTGAGCCCGCAGCGTTTGTGCCACGTGGAGGCCCTTCTCGACATGGTGCGTCGCCACAGAATATCGGAAAACGTGCTTTGGCAAGAGCTTCGCGACCTCTTTGGCGGTGTGCCATGTGGCGCACTCCGGTCTGCCGCGGACGCGCCGGAGGCTGGTGGGGTCCCGCCGACGGGGAGCCGCCAAGATCTACACAACCGTGCGCGCCACATCCAGGAGCGGCGGCGGCACATGTTCATCCAACTGAAGATGCAGGACTTGGCACAGATGAAGACCCCGATGAACTTTGACGTGGCGGCACCGCAGCCACTGGCCGAGTCTACGCCAGTGACGGACGACCCCGCTGCAGACTTCAGTGAGAGAAGCGACCGCAGCGGAGTCCCGCCGAGCACGGAGCGGTGGTTTCCCGTGGGGTCCTCCGTGGGCTGCGATGGGGCGTTGGGGGACTGCGTCAGGCCGCAGCACCCCGCGGAGGGCCGCTTATCGCTTGCGGAGCTGTGCCGCATTAGCGCCGCAGAGCCCGACTCTGAGAAGGGGGCCGCGGCTGCCTCGGCGGAGTCGACACGATCGGGCCACAGCACCCTTGCCCCAACCGTACAGAACAAGAGCCCCCCGCGGGCTGCACCAGCGTATTCGGCCATGGCGATCCGTGGGGCACACTACGGTCGGCTGGACGCTGATGGCCTTGTGTGGGACTCCACGTCGCGCCTGCCGCGGGAGATTTTCTCCGTGGACCGACTGCAGCGCCTGCCAACGCGACTACACTCGCTGGAGTACGAAACGTTTGTGTCTGCGTACAACGTAGGCACCGCGGCTGATGCGGACGGGACGCGGCCGTCCAGCACGGGCGCTCGGTCACCCCCATCGGTGAAGCCATCGGTGTCGTTCACGGGTGTCGGCGAGCGGCACGCAACTGCCCCGGGGGCGCTGGCGGGTTGGGCCGATGAAGACGCTCGACCGCTCTCCTCCCCGCCCATCGGCCGCCTGCCGACGCCCTCTTTGTACCGTGAAAGCGATCGCACCACGCGCAGCCGGCCGGCCACGACATCAGCGAGCACCTTCGATGGAGTCGCCTCTCGTGGAACCTCGGCGAAACGGAGCAGGATTGGCGTTCGGCCCGGGGCTTCGGCACGGGCCGCAACGTAGTCTTGGGAGACACGAAGGACGGGGCTGGGGAGGAGGGGGAGGAGCCGCAGCACCTGCCAACCTCCCACCTACCTCCACCCCACCCCCCGTGGAATCCATCCGCACCACCCGCTCCTGCACGCCTATCGCGCCTCCTCCTTCTCTTTTTCTCCGCTCACTCCGCTTTTTCCACCGTAACCGACCTGTATTGGCACACGTTGCCGTGGTGTGCGGCGGAAGTGGTGGCACGAGGTGCACGCAGCCAGTGGGGGTGTGGAATGCGGCGGTATGCGCCTCGGTAGCAGCCCCTCCCTTCCCTGCCTCCCTGCAGTACGCAGTCGATGTCCACCTGCTCGCTCCACCCGCCTGTGCTTGTCGCCCCGCCTCTCTTCGCCACAGCACGAGCCGTGGGAGCACCGCCACGTGGGTGCTTTTTCGTTTGCGCGGAGCGACGACGGTGTAGAGCCTACACACGACGAAGATAGGGTGTTTGTCTGGAGTGCAGGACGTGGTGGGTGGTGACAGCGGCGGGCGCGTCGTGGCTGCTAGAGGTCGACGTGGGGGCGAGTGGACAGCCGCTCGAGGGCACTGGGCCAGCCCATCGCGGGGCGCCATACGATGGGCGGCAGCTCGTCGAAGAAGAAAAAGGGTGACACCGCGGGAGCCGATGCGGTAGCACAACCACCGAGTGCGGCGGCCAAGCCGCCGCAGGAGCTCCGCCCGTCCGACACCGCGCGCGGTGCGCCGGGCCAGCCCAGCGCGCGCAACCCATTTCGCCCGAGGCTTGTGGCCTTCTACGACAAGTACAACCGCTCTAAACTGTGCGACGTGGACAAACTGCTGCTGGAGTGGAAGGGGGAGGAAGAGAAGCTCTTCGCGGAGCTTGTGATGCGATACGGGCCGGAGCCAGTGACACACGGAGCGCAGAGCAGTGGCGCAGCCGCCGGGGTGACCTCACCTGCGAAGCCCTTGGCTGTGCCGCCCGCCGATGGCGTGGCGCCGCCCGCAGACGACTGGAGGCATCGCTTCATCCAACTTTTCAACACGTACGACCCAGCGATGGTGCCGCGTATCGACGAGATCCTGAAAGAGTGCAGCGGATCAGAAGCGGCGACGCTGGAGGCGTTTACTCGGCGCTACGGCCCAGAACCCACCAGTGCCGTGCCCACCGCCCCACCGGGGGTGGTGAAGGCGCCAGAAGCCCAGGAGGAGGAGAGTCGGTGGAAGCAACGCTTGACTCGCTTCTTTGAGGTGTATAGCCCATCCAAGATCCCCCAGATCGACGCCGTGCTGGTACACAGTCGGGGCCGCGAGGAAGTGCTCATGTCAGCCCTTGTGAAGCGGTACGGCCCTGAGCCGCGCGACGTCGCGGGCGCTGCCCTGGCGGAGCGCGACCCCCTTGCACAGTTGCTGGATGGGAACGCAGCCGCAGAGGCGCAGCCGAGTCCCGTTGTGAACGGCCCTTCCACCACGCCGACGCCGCCGGCCGCATCTCCACCTGCGACGAAGGAGGAAGTGGCCAAGGCATTCCGGCGGCGACTCAGCGGGTACCTGGGTGTCCGTGCCCCTCACAAGCTCGGCGTCACCACCGAGGCCGTGGAGCGCTACTCCTCGGAGTCCGACGACCTGCTCGAGTTCTTGAAGAGCTCCTTTGGTCCCGAGCCGACGGAGGAAGAGATCCGGGCCTACTTCGTGAAGCGGCTCGAGCGATTCTATGAGCTCCACGAACCGCAAAAAGTACCAGAGGCGGCGGCGGAAATGGCAAGCCGGGTGGGCGACGAGGAGGAGTACATGCTGTCGCTCATCGCGCTGCACGGTCGTGATCCGGCGCTCGGGGAACTGGCGGAGCCAGCAGCGGACTCCCCGGCGGAAGCCGCGTCCATCGTGGCCGACCCGAAGGCTGAGGCTCTTGCGGGCGCCAGCGAGTCCAACGGGCCCAGCGACACGAGCGAGGCAGCGCCGGCCGCAGAGGCGCCGCCATCGTCGTCCTCGTCGGTGCGTGGCGGCTCGCGCTGGTGGGAAACCGGTAGCTCGGCGGTGAAGCGCACCAAGTTCGTCATTCGTCCCGCGGCGCCGCCCGCCGCAGCGCCGCGGCAGCGGGTGAGCGAGCTGCTGGCACCAGAGTCGCGCGGCAGCAGTGCCACCAGCAGGAACGCAGACCGAGACGGCGCGAGCCGCTCGGGTCACTACTACGAGGAGCCGGTTTCGACAAACGCACTGGTTCCTGCGGCGGGCGCCGGGCGAGACGCGGGAGGTGCGAATCCGGCCGGCGAATTCCTGACAGGCCGGGTCGACGACCTGGCGCCAAACGTGCCCGGCGACGGGACCTACGATGAGCTCATCCAATCCGCCGCGGAGGCGCGCCGCGAGGCGGACGAGTTGCGCCGCATCGCCCGGGAGCAGCAGCAGCTGCTCATGCAGCACGTGGCCGAGGCGGACCACCTGCGGCGCGTGCTGTCGAGCGTCTCCACGGGCTCCGCCGGGTGCTACAGCTCCCCGCACGGCAGCCTCGCGGTGCCCAGCCGCCTCCTCCAGCCGAGCGGCGACATGACCAACAACGAATTCGCCGCGTCTCCGGTCGATGGCGTCCTGGACGACTTCCTCGAGCCGGTGCCCGCGCGCGGCGGTGCCATCCGGCCCCTGCCCACACCGCCGCCCAGCTCCGGCGTGGCGCCGCACCCCTACGCGGCGGGTTATCGACCGCCGAGGTCGCCGACGAACGAGGCGTCGTTCGCTTCCGGCTCCGCAGGCGAGAAGCGCGGCGGCTTCTTCGCGCTCCCGCGCCGCACGGCCCCACGGTCGCCTCTGGTCGACTCGCCGGCGTCCGCGGTGCGGGCATCCCGTCCAGAAAGCGCACCACAGCCGCGACTCCAGTCGCCCCATGCGTCCTTGCTGAAGGAGCGGCGTCGCTCCTCGTACAACCACCGTGAGCTCCCGATCGCGGACGACGTGGAGTCGCTCGTGGACGCGCTGTTCACGGACTCCTTTCCACCGCCACCATGCCTGGCGCGCGGCCCATCCCCAGCGGCCGCGGCGCGGCGGCAGGAGCAGCTGCGCCGCGCGTCCCCGATGAAAATTCGGATGCTGGAGGCCAGCCGCAGCCGTAAAGCCCCACCGCCGGAGCAGAAGACGCTGGATGAGCTGCGCGAAGACTACGAGCTGCAGCGCTCGCTGATGCGCCGCATGGAGAACCATTTGAAGCCGGTCGATTTGCTGTAGCGCCACCACAACCGCCCCCCCCGGCCCGTCCCCACCCGGTCCTGCCCATCCTACCGCATACCACCCTAATGAGGC
>PGOM01000097.1:77371-89700 GCA_002921335.1 Paratrypanosoma confusum | reverse complement strand
ATCGGAGCGGATTCAGATTTTCTCCGACTCTGACATCAAAAGCGGTGTGTTGCTATCGCTGTTTGACGAGCACGTGCTTCCGGTGGCTCTGGGAGGGCTCAACGACTGCGATAACCAGGAAAATTGGAACAATTTTGCGGTGACCATCAAAGAGCACTTTCTGAAGTTGAAAGAGGCGGTGACGGAGCGCGGCCTGTCGGTGAAAGAGTGGGAGCTGGAAGGGCTGCATGCCGAGGGTGCAGTACCGCCACTGCGGCCTGCCGTAGATGAGCTGCGCATGGCCGTTCTCTCCTCAGCGGGCCCCGAGCGGACCGAGCCGGGGAGGGAGGTAGCTGACCCAGCGGAGGGGGGCTGGATAGGCTTCGGCGTGGCCTCTCGGGGGGCACCACAGTCGGCGTACCCGTCCTGTGTGTTTAGCCCACGCAGTTCTGATGACGTGACCGAGGAGGACGAGTGGTACACCTGCGATGCAGAGACGGTGGACGTGACCGCGGTAAAGTTCATCACCGGCCGCGGCGGTCACTCGTCCAGCATCCCGGTCAATGCGCTCTCCTTTGCCTCCATGACGTCAAACGACCGCAGAGACTCGTACTTCGTGGACCATTTCAACACCCTCGAGCGGTTCTTTCGGGCCAGCATCGTTGAAATGCATGAGCGGGAGTGGCTGACGATCCTGCAGCGGGAGCTGCAGGATCGCACCGTGCTCAGCGACCGGGCGAACGACATTGATGGCGACGCCCTCGCGAGGGCGTTTCCTGTGCCGCTGCGGTTCGCCGTGCGCGGTTGCATTTGGCTGCTGCTAATCATCATGTCCTTCTACTTTCTCGTTGGGACGCTCTTTTGCGCGATTCTCGGCTGCTGCATTGCGATCCAGCTGTTCTTCGCCATGTTTGCGCAGCCGTATTACATTTTCCCATACGGGGCCGCTCTGATTGTGACGGGCTACCAGTTCGCCGTGCTCTGTTCGCGTGGGCTCAACCTCACACAAAACACCTTCAACGGAAAGATTGTGGAGGGGTTTCGAATACTTGGGACAAAGCTGCTCATCCTGCAGGGGCTGTTGTACCTTGGCGGTGTGGTGGCGCTGTTCGTCATTTTCTGCGTCTTCGCCGCCCAGGCCGACCCGCTCACGGGCATGCAGTACAGCGTAGCGGTCGGGTGGATATGTGCGGCGTGCGTGACGCTGCTGTACCACTTCGCGTACGGTTTCGGTCTGGGTCATGTGGCGAAGGCCAAGCAGCGCGATCACAGTCGGTGCGACCATGCCGAGACCACCGTCTATCTTTTCCTCAATGTGGACATGGATGAGGAGGAGATGGAGCCGAGCTGGACTACGGAGCTCCTCCTCCTCTCTGCGCCGATGATTCTAGGCTTCGTTTTTGGACTGTGCTACATGCTCAGCCACATCCTGTTCTTCCTATGCGCGACAATCGCCTGCACGCTCCTCGTGCAGCTCATGGCCACAGTCTTCATCACGGCCTCGACGCCGTCGTCTAAGTCGTCGCTGATGGTCGCATCGGTCACGTATGGTGGTGTCTTCTGGCTCTACACCACATTCGCAATGGCTCTGCTGGGGTGGGACGACCACTGGGGCGAATCCGTCATCACTGCACTGTTCCTGGTGCTGCTGACCAGCGCCACCAGCTTCAGCAGCAGCGTTCCTGCGGTGGGCAGCGTAGCGCGTCGCTGGCTGTTCCGCGTTGGGTGGTTTGTCCTCGTTGCGAACCTCGTCGGGGGCGTGATCACCCTGCTCGTCATCAACTACCGCGTCGGACTGTTTGTGACGGCGCTCGCCGCGCATCTCATCCTGTACAACTTCCGTGCGCACGACTGTGTCACCACCTCCGGCGTCGCACTCATGTCGGGCGGGTTCCTCGTCATTCTCTTGGTGTGCGTGATCCTGGGCAGCTACGCCTGGGCAGATGGCACGTACACCAGCGCCTCCGTGACGATGCAATCTGCGGCAGCGACACTCGTCGACATGGCGTCACGATCAGCCCGCACCGGCATGATGCTCGAGGCCGTTGGGGCGAGCCCAGGTCCAGCGCGAGCAGCAACCGCGACGGCGTCAACGTCGGCGTCGATCGTGCCGGCGCTGTGCTCGGCCTGGTTTTCCCCGGGTCTCACGATTCTGGACATGGTACGCTTTGCAAAAGTCGCCCACGCCGATTCCAGCGATGCGCGAGACGCAGACTTGGCGGCGTGGCTACCGTCGTTTTCGCACGCAGATGTGCTTCCCTCCGTTCCTGGGAGTTTCGTGGAGGGCCACGTGTTCGTGAACACCCCTGAGGGGACAGACGCGTCGGCCAACGTCACGGCGGTGGTCGCTTTTCGTGAAAACGGCAACCTGATGGCCTCCATGGAAGCGCTAACCATGTGGATTCATGGCCTTGCCATGTCGTTCATGGAGCTGCTCATGCCGAGGGAGTGGCTGCCGAGAGCACTGCCCTACATCGCCTTCATGAGCTCCATGGCGCCGGTGAACTGGCGCACAACAATGACCGCGATACGCAGCCAGCTGCAGGAGGTCATGTCGTCACCACTGCCATCGGGTGCAACGCCGTCCATCGTGTACGTCGTGGGCAGCGGTCCGTCTGGTGCGCTTGCCGCCGTGAGCGCCGCGCCGCTGGGGATCCCTAGCATTGTGTTCGCCGGACCGGATATTATGACTAACAGCTACATTTTCGGCCTCGACCAGGCTACTGTTTTCCGTCACATCCTGTCGGTTGTGCCGAGCAAGAACCTGTTTCTCACCAGTGCAAGCACGAACCCGGGGATCCAGGTAGTTCCATGCGCCGCCCGAGCTGGCACATGCGATACGGTCGATCATCTCCACGCGCTGCTCGCCCGCCTCTGCCCCCCCTCAACCCTTCCGACGGGGCGTGCCTGACGTCGTCGCGCGCGAGCCCCTAATAACCTTCAACGACATGATAGGGTAACCAGCGCTGATTTGTATGGCGCACGGGACAACTGCACGCGGTGGTCTAGCAGCAGCGAAGGAAGGGGGCGTATAAGGAAGAGGAGGAGCGCGGCCTTCCCCTGCTTTTTTTTTTGATGCTGCTCTTGTCTGGATCGCAGCGGTGGTTGACAATTCATGGGATTGCTGGTTGTGTGAGCCGCCCACAAAACAACGCCTCGCCGGCCGGTGTTTGGCGAGCAGGTGCGCCACGAACGCTGTGCTGAGTGCGTTTGCGCGTCCGTTTGATTCTTCATTGTACACATACACCACCGAGTCACGTGTATTCCCTGCGATTGCCACGTCACCCACCCGTCTGCTCTACCGCCGGCGCCAACCTGCCCTGCGTCACTGGCCGCCTCCATTGCCGTTATTCTCCCGCCGCTGCGCTTGCTTCACGGCCACGCCCCCTACAGTGCCGCCGCGTCACGTGAGGCTTCTCGGGGAGCAGCTGGCTGCATTCCCTCTGCTCTTCACCAAGTAGCTCCTTCTCTAGGGTTCACCCCACCTTCATCCCTCTTCCCCCTACCCCGGTTGTCCCAACGTTCAGATCCACTGCAACATCGCGCCTCAGCACCGACGCAGCCGTGTGCGCGCGAGCGGTGCGGAGCGACCTAGTGGCCGCCGAATCGGTAGAATGCGAACGGCGCAGGTAGCGAATGACGTCCCCTACAGCTCCCGACGCTCGAGTAGCGCAGCACGGAAGCTCAACGGACTGAGAGTCGTGAACGTGCAGTCGACACGCTGTCCTGGAGGGCCTGTGCCAGTGACCCCGGTGAACACCAGTGCGATAAAAGACGCGTTGTGGCGCATCAGCGATCCAGACTTCCAGACGAGCGTGTCCCCCCCCGAGCGTATGCGCAGGTACCTTGCCAGGGACGCCCTGCGGCCGCCGCCCCCGCCACCCCACGACTCGGCCGGGGGAAACCATGATCACGACGGTCCCTCGGGTGGAGGAGCGAACTTCGCGCCATCTTCAGTGAACGTTGCTTCCCCGCCGTCTATCCGGGCATTGAGCCGCGACTACGACGAGCTGGCGCGGAAGTTGATGAACCTGGGGAACGAGCCACCCTCAGGCTCACCATCGCGTCCTTTGTCGGTGCGGCGGACCAGCACTCATAGTACGGACTCCACTAGCGACGGTAGCACTCGAAGCCCTTTCGGCAACAGGAAACGCCGCAGCAGCTCGGAGTGCGCCGATTTCTCAGGAGCCAACTCGGAACATGACGATTCACTGTCTCTACCACGGTACGAGAACGCTACCCTCAAGCAGCAGGCGTCTGTCACATCGGCCCAGCCAGAGACCGAGAAAAATGCTGTGTCACTCACGTCGCCAATGGCGAGCCCCATTGGTAATATTGCGTGGTCGGAAATAAAGGACTCCTCACGAAGCACATCGCGGCGTGTCTCGCCAATACATGGCGTATCGGGCGGAAGAATGCCGGTGGCCATGGGACCAGTCCTCAGTGCTGGTGTGACTCCCTCTGCCTCAACTGGGAACCTTGCTGGAAGAAACGCCTCCAGCAACACGCGCGTCGCAGGTAAAACGGGGAGCAGTACGCCCTGCCTTCCCTTCCGACTGAGTGACGACCCGAAGAAACCGCAGCGGCCCCGCCCCTTCCCGATTGTAGCGCCGACAGAAGTAGAAACTGTGTTGCCGCGGCACTCCTCTGTCTCCAGTACATCGACGCCAGTGCATCGAGAAAGTTCTCGAGGAAAGCCACTCGCTATGCGCAACATGCAGGTGCCCCTGTCACTGCAGCAGCGACCCGCGTCGAGCGATTGGGCAAGTCAGCAGCGCCCGCTGGAATACGGCCGCAGCGATAGCTCGTGGCTTGCTGCTGGCGAGACTGCCAAGCTTGCGCCACACCTTCAGCGATCAAACCACGCGGTCTCTGGCAATGCGGAGCAGAGGCCGTCCAAGCGTAGTGCCACGGCCCTGCTAACCCCTGCCCGGTCCACGTCCATACCTCGGGATGTGTACCGCACGCCCGATAGCGGTGGCTCGTTCTCGGCGCTCGCCGCTGTGAATGCGGCTGGCGCCAAATACCCGTTCCATCAAGACGACAGCTTCAGCAGCGTGTCCCCAACTCCACCAACGGTCCTATCGCCTCCACGGAGGCCCCCGAGCAAGATGGACTCGTCAGATGACGAGTCGCTCTACAGTGGCGAGGCCACAAAGGCGCCGGTGGCAGCAGATTCCGACACGGCTCCGATGAGTGGCGATGATGTCGGCTTTAGTATATCCAACTACCCGTTGTGGCCCTCGTCGAGCGTGTCCGCGCTCATCGAAACGCGTGAGGGGAGGCCAGAGGCAACACTGGCTCCAAAAACTGCAGGCACCGGCGTCGCCACTAGTGCTGTTTCATCGGAGGATCTTTCGCCGCATCGGCCATCTCTGGACTCGGTCGGGGTGCATGCTGTTATGCAGAGGCGCATGTACCGCAGTGGCACGGCGGTGGCTGGACTGTTGCCGGAGCGGCCGACGTCTCCGATCGCTCCGCCGGCTGACGGGGCCCCGCATCTGTCGAAGCGGGACTCCACGGCGGCACCGGCAGCTGTGGTAGCGGAGACGTTGGAGGTTAGCAACTCAGCGTTGGGAGTCGGTGGACCGGGGCGTGCGCGGGGTGGCCGCATCAAAGTCGTGGTGCGGAAGCGACCGATGGGGCCCAACGATGTTGGCGCTGAATGCGTGAACGTCACGCCGCCAAGTGGCTTCCACTTTGCGGTGACAAAGCTGCGCGTTGACCTATCGGTATACAGTGAGGTGAGTGACTTTGCCTTCGACCACGTGTTTGATGAGAAAAGTAACAACGAGCATGTGTACTGCAACTCTGCCAAACAGCTTCTGGATACGGCCTTGGAGGGAAGCAGCGCCTCGTGTTTTGCGTATGGCCAAACCGGGAGCGGAAAGACGTACACCATGATGGGCGGGGGCGGCGACCACGGACTGTACCTGCTGGCCGCCGCAGATCTGTTCAAGCGTCTTACCAGCACGCAACGCGTGTATGTGTCGCTTTACGAGATCTACTGCAACTCGCTCTACGACCTTCTTAACCGTCGTGCGCCAATGGTGCTCCGTGAGGATGCGAACCGACGCATCAATATCTGTGGGCTCACTCGGCACTCCGTCAGCAACGTGAAGGACCTGGAAAGCGTCATCACGGTGGGGACAGACCAGCGGAGCAGTGGAAGCACCAGTGCGAATGAGCACTCCAGCCGGTCCCACGCTGTGTTGACGATATCTATTCAAGATGTGGAGAACCCGCGCTTTGCCGGAACGCTGAACTTCGTCGATCTCGCGGGTAGTGAGAGGGCAGCGGACACGGCCAACAACGATCGGCAGACCCGCCTGGAGGGTGCTGAGATCAACAAGTCGCTTCTGGCGCTGAAGGAGTGCATTCGTGGCCTGGATGAGCGGCGAAAGCACGTGCCCTTCAGGGGATCGAAGCTGACGGAGGTGCTACGTGACAGCTTCACTGGAACGAGCCACACGGTGATGATCGCCACGGTGGCACCAAACCTGGAAAATTACGAGCACTCGCTCAATACCATCCGATACGCCTTCCGCGTCAAGGGGCTTAGTGTGCCTACTGTGGGACCCAGCAAGGCGCGAAACGCGCCACGCGCCTACGTGGCGCCGGGAGCGCGCCCTCCAACGGTGGCATCGAAGGTGGAATCGACAATATCACCTACTGAAACACCCACTGGCGATGGTGCGCGGTCTCCGCAGCGGCAACGAGGACCCTCGCGGCGTGATGCTTCTCCGAGGCGAGTGCCGCCCGCATTCTCTGGTCAGTCCCCGGCTTCGACGCCGTCGCAGCAGCAGCAGCAGCGCCGCAGCAGCGTCGCGAATCGAGAAGGGCCAGGTGCAAGCGGATCCATCATGGGGTCGCGGCTGCAGCTGCCCTTCATCAGCCCCCCCACTAACACGAGGCGGCGGTCGGAGACCCCCTCTGCATGGGGCCGCGGGAGTGCAGCAGATGAAGCGTTACCAGTGACGCAGTTCGAAATGGACCAGATGGAGGCGCGTCTGCGAACGGAAATCGTGGAGCAGCTGCGAGCGGAGATGCAGAAACGTGTTGCCCAGGTGGTAGAAGAGCACGTAACGACGATTGCGGAACTGCAGCGAGCGAATGCCGAGCTCCGGGCAGAAATGGCCAAGCTTCGGCAGTGCGTTGGCAAGGCGGCACCTACCACCCGCTCTGACAGTGACGCTGTTCGGCCATGCAACACAAGCAGCTTCACCGAAAGCACCAGTGACAAGTCGGGCGGGACCTTCGGTGACCGGTAGGTCTCCGTGTTGAACCACTTCCCGTGAAAGTGGGGACTTGTGGGCAGCTGAAATGTGTCCAGGTCACGCGGAAGGAGAGTGGGAAGTAGACACGTGAAAGCAGAGGTGAGATGCGCTGAGGCGGCGGGGGGGGGTGTTGCAGGAGTGTGCTGCAAGTAGGTTTGTCACTGCGTTTGTCGCACTGCTCACCTCAGGGTTGCGACCTACAGAGGGGGGATGGTGGTGAGAAGAAGGTTCATCGTTTCGCGCGGACTCCTGATGGAGCCTGCCCTGGTTTAGCGGCCAAATGGTGGAAGGAAACACATCTGTCTGCTTTGGCACGTAAAGCACCTCTGGCACGGGGATACTTTTCTGAATTGTCTATACCTACCCGGACGCGTCGTTCGCAGAGAAGGAACGCACGAACCTTTTTTTTTTGTTGTTGTTTTTTTGAAGCAGGCGAGTAGCCTGGTGGCGCCCCTCCCGTCTACCCATCTGCCTGTCCACCCTCATGTTAGCCACTTCTGTTGGAGACTCAGTGCCCAGCCGGTTGGGGCAGCGGCTCGCTGCCTCCCTCTCTAAATGTGAGGGTGATACGTGCCCCACCCCCTCCCCAACGTATGCGGAAGACTCGCGTGCGGCTCGAGGTGTCCCTTGCCGTAAACGGCCTGCTCTGCGTACGCTAGTCGCCCTCGGAGCCATTGCGGTGGTTTGGGGAATCACACTACGGGATGGGAGAGAATGGTCCCAGACGTGTGGCAGTAGCTCGGCTGGCGCATAGGGACAGAAGTGCTGCTGCACGGTGTAGCGCCGGGACATCGGAATTGGCGACGATGCTTCCGCCGCTCGTACCAGGCGTGGTTTCCATCGCACAGGCGCTGGAGCCGTGGCTCACGACGGACGTGTGCCGGCTGCTCGACGAGGATGGCTTTGCCGTACTGGACAACGCTCCGCTGCCTGCGGCGCTCGCCCACCGGTTTCTTTTGGAGGTGATGCACTGCTTTAGTGCCCTTGACGGCAGTCGGACGCCGAACCAAATCGAGTTTCTGACCTCCGGCGGAAAGGTCCGACTGACGAAGCCGGGGATATTCGAGTGCGACCTGCACCAGCGGAGCTTCCGACAGCATCTCCCATTGTTCGAGTCCCTCTTCGAGTCGCAGCTGTCCGAGCTGGTCGAGCTTCTGCGTGCCCGCCTGGGGAGCTGCCGCGACCTTGTTCCATTTAGCAGCGTCAGTGAGGCAGAGCAGAGCGTCACGCTGAAGCTGCAGATGAACACGGGCGGGTCTTTTCCGTGGCACTACGACAACCCAGGGCGGCCGAACAGGCGGCGATTAACGTTGGCGGTGTACCTGTCGGATGGCTGGGACGCCTCGGCCCACGGCGGAGAACTGGTGCTGCAGCCGTTTCTTGGCGTAGCGCGCGTGGTACCGCCGGTGTTCAACACCATCGTGCTCTTTCGATCCGATATGGTCGCACACGCAGTGCGTCCCGTGCGCCATACGGGCCCCGGTGCGTCCGGACCGCAGCCGGTGCGTTACTGCTTCACCATCTGGTTTGATGGCGCGGAGGTAAACAGCGATGCAGACCTGTTCTTGCGCAGCAAGCACCTAACCCTTGAGAGCGTTCCCATGCTGCAGCGCAGTCCGCTGCAGCGGACCCTGTCGCGGGTGGTGTACGACGAGGAGTACCAGCGTGCTCTTGTTGACTGCTTTGGCCCAGGCACCCGCGAGGCGGCCATCAGTCTGCAGCTCCACGAGGCGCACAAGCAAGCGGTGCTGCAAAACGAGGCCACGCGTGAGTTCATCCACTCGCTGCGTGCGCTAAAAGACGGAGGCAATGCCGCCGCCACCGCCACACACCCTGCCTTATTGGCGCAGCCGTAGGAAGTGTAACACACACTAAGACCTGCACACACACACACACACACACACACACTTTCGTTTTCGTCGCGAACGGTGTTTTCCTTCCATCGCTGCTCTCGGGTCGAGCGTCTTTTCGAACGCACCTGCCCCCTCAAGCTTCACGCGATAATGCATCGCATTGGGCTACACTGCGACCGCCGACACGCGAAAGAGTAAGGTGGAGAGAGTTGGGGTAGGTGAAGGTTTGCTGGGAATAACGTAAGGTATTTGCGTGCTGAGCCACGGTGGCTCACGCCGCTGTGCACGCAGCAGTCCCCTTGCTCTTCTCCCCGCCGCTGGGAGAAAGGCACAGATAGGGTCAGGTGGTGCTGGTGAAGCAGGGCCGGCAAGCACAGCAGTAGTGACGCTGATGAACGCGGAGGAGCACGAGAGGGATGAATGGCAGCTGACTCTGTCGGCCTTCATCGGCGTGAGGCTGCGCACTCCGTCGTTCCGGGCAGCGGTGCGGCGGCACCGCAACGTGTTGGTGCCGCTGCCACTGCCCAACACGCAATTTTTAATCGATGCGATTGTTTGGTCGGTGGCCGACCACCCAGACTGGTGGCACGAGGCGTGGCTGTCGCTCTTTAACCACCTGAAGCAGTGCGGCCAACGGCTGACAGCTGTGGCTGAGAAACTCAAGGCTGCCCCGACCGCGGCTGGGACACTTGGGGACAAGTCGGTGCCCCGAGCTGGTCCACTTTCGTCGCGCGTCGCCCTGGCGGGAGCCACGCAACCTGTGCTGGTAGAGCGCCAAGTACTGTACGACACCCATGTGGCAGTGCAGGACGTGTACCTCGCTTTTTGCGTTCTCGATGCGGTGATGAAGAGCACTTGCATCGACGCCCTCCGCGACATGATCGAGCGGCATCTGCCGTCCCTGGTCGTAGCCTACATGCCAGCATGGGACGACGCCGTGTCCTCGGCTATCCTGCGGGACGCCGTGGAGGAGTATCGCATGCGCTTCCTAGATGTGGCACGGTCGTGGCTGGCGATGGGGTGCCTTCGCGCCGACACCATTCGCCGACTAGATGCTCATGTGGACCAGACGCTTCGGCTTTCGCGCGAGACGCTGGGGGGCGACGCTGCCACGAGTCAACCAAAGAAGAGATCACGCCTCGAGTCAATCCTCAGTGCCGTCGGTGCGCATCAGGCTGCACCGTCCCTCAATCAACCTGGGGGGGCAGGGCTCTCCCAGGTGACCGCAGCATCACCACTGTCGCCCGTTGGAAGCGCCTTTGGTGGACAGCCAGTTGGTGTCGTCCTCGCGCGCTTTGTGGACGCGATCTTCCCCGCGGCGCAGATGACTCGACCGCCCGTAGCATCGTTTGCTCCGTTTGGTCACGGCCTGCACGGGGGCAGCCGGGGAGGTGTTGTCGGCAGCTGGCGCGGTGGCCAGGCGCCGCCAGGGGACCGCCAAGGTGCGAGGTGCCCCCACTGCAGTGCAGTGTTCCAGACAGTCGAAGCGAAGAATACGCACTACCGTTCGCACTTCTACTATCGGAACATCGTGACCGGGGAGGCGCTTGTGCGTCTCCGTGTGCCGTCAGTGGAGGACTTCGTCCTACACGAGAACGACTGGGAGAGGCGTGGCGACTTTGTGCCTACTATCGGGACGCTGGAAGAGGCTCACCGCGCTGGCAATGCGCTCGCGGTCGTTCGAGTGCGCAAGTCACATGGGCAGTCGTGAACGGACCGTTGCGTTGTCCACGTGTGGGGACATGACGTGAGGTGCCGTGCGTCCCAAGGGATCGACAGTTCTTGGGGAGGGGGGGGGGTGGGGGGGAAAAGCAGCTGCGGTAGCTGCATTGCAGCTGCTGTCGCTTCTCGGAGGCTTGTCGGACGTACCCACGTGCGGCTGGACCTCTGCTTCAGCGAATCCATCGGCGTCCATGCCGTGACCGGGGCGGTGTGGTGATGCGCGAGAACATGGGGAGGAGGGAAGGGAGAATCTCGTTAGATGGGGGTACGGCGATCGGCGGCGACTCTCCGTCACACCTGCAGTGCGCCGTGGCTGTGGTGTGGCAGGGCGGTCTCGGGCGGCTCCTAACGCGACTGCCGGCGAGCGGGATGCTCCTGAATCAGACGATGGTGCTGCGGCCGCACCGCGCCGCTGCGCTGCGGACACTCGGACTCGCGCCGAGCGGTACCTATTCGCAGGTGGAGCTGAAGCACTCGTTTCTTGACCACGTCAAGCGCTGCCATCCAGATGCGGGGGGCGATGCCACTCGCTTCCGCGAGGTTCACGCTGCCTACACGTCGCTCCGACAGCACGCCTCAGCGCGGCCAACGATGACCTCCTCGCACGCGGCGACAAGCCACCGAGATGATGACTCCGCAGAATCATCCGCCTACCGGGGTCGAACCCCTAACTACTCCACGCGGCATTTCTACCGCGCCTATACCGCGGGAGATCCCGGCCACGGGTTCACTTCTGAGGAAGTCGAGGCAGCCCGCCGTCGGAACCGCCTGCTTCTGGTAAAGGTGATGCTGAAGCACGCGTTTCTGTGGGGTGGCCTGCTGTACCTCGTGTGGCAACTCACACGAGTGGACCGCGTTGGTCGCGCAGCTGTCCAACGTGATGCGGGCTACAAGGACCCCGCGTATTGGACTCTCCTGGCAAAGGAGAAGACGCGCCGCGAGGAAAGCGGCACGACTCTCTCCGCGGGGAAACCGTGGTTTGAGGAACCGTTACGGCGTCGTGGGGCTCATCCCGGCCCTGAGAACGGCAATGCGGTTGGCCAGAGCTCCAGGCCTATGTCACCGGCGATGTTTCGCGCGAACCCGTACGGTGGGCGGCCTTACGTGGTCAGCTTCCAGGGGCGGCCATTCACGCCGACCGGGGTGCGTGGAGCGAAGGCAGCGCAGCCGAAGACGGACGAGACGTTCATTGAGGACCAGCACTACGAGGCGGACGACGATGTGGAAGACGATGCGGAACAGCGTGCGGCTTCGCGGTGAAAAACGGCTGATGCACTTGCTGGCCCCGTGTGGATGGAACTGCAGTGGCATATTTTTCCATTCGAGCACGACTTTGCCTCTTCTTTTGGTGCCCAAGGGCCCTCTCCGCCACTTCAACTTCTAGCTCTCCCCCCTCTGCAATCGGCAGGAAGGTTCTGTGACCAAGCCGTGACGTGAGTGGGGAGTGCGGAGGCACGCGATCATGGCTCCTCACCGCGGGGAGGGGGGGGGGGGGGGA
>PGOM01000097.1:11262-32250 GCA_002921335.1 Paratrypanosoma confusum | reverse complement strand
CCGTTACTGCGTCCACCCAATTCTTTCGGCTTATCTCTCGCATGATGCGGTGATATACCGTACACTCCGGTGGCAAACCACACGCGTATTCGCCCCGCACAGCGCTACACACCGTCCCGTGGCGGCGGCGGTGACTGGACGCTAGGCATTTAGCATGCCCGCTGCAGATATTCTGTGCTGCCGCCGATTACCGCAAGTGGCTTCTGTACAATGCCCACACATCAACACGCATGGTAGGGCGTCGGGTTGAGAAAGGGGGCGGTCCAACCCCAGCCGTCCGCTTCGATCAAAGTGGGCTGCGCGAGTTGGGGGTGCGGAGTTGGATTGCTTTTGCTGGCGCGGGGCTTCACCCCACCGCCAAGCACCGCATCCGTCGTGTTTCCTCCTCGGTTCGTGTTGTTCACGTCATATACTTTGTCTCGTGCCTTGTCGATTGTGTGGGCCCCCGCAGACATAGCGCAGGCCTCTGGGTGTGGGGTGGGGTGGGGTGTTATCGGAGCGCACTCTACCGCCGGAAAGCAGCCTCGCGCAACACACAAGCTGTATGCGTGCTCACGCAAAAGCGTTCAACACCACAACTTTTTTCCTCCCGACTGAACCCCACCCCTTCGTGGCTCGCCACTTCCCGTCACTCGTACGCACACACACCCCTTCATCAAATCCACGGATCAGCTGGGGTAGCTTCTCACGCTCGGTGGCCCTGTGCATCAGTGCGAAGCAGGGCACGGCGCAGCGCAGACCAGTTACATCGTCTCCACCGCTGTCACGCAGCCTTTCATAAACCTTCGACAGGTGGTAAATCCATCAGTGAACCATGAACGCTGCAAAGCCGGCGTTTCGATCCGGGCAGCGCAACGCTGAGTGGCAACATGAGTTACCCCCTGTGCCGCAGTCGGAGCGCCATGAGGTTCTGGCGGTGGTGCCGGCGCGTGGCGGCCGCACGAGCCGGCGCCGCCTGGTGCCGACCGTTCCCGTGCCGTCGAAGAAGACTGTCACTCGACGCCATCACGTAGCGGAGAAGCCGCTGACCGCACCGCAGCAACAGAATCGTGGACACTCTACCCGCGTGGATCTGCAAGCGAGCCAGGGAGGGGAGCCTCCGCGGCATGACGGTAACAGGAATAAGATTCAGTCGGCGCAGCGGTATCACGTGACAGAGTCAGCGCAGTGGCCACGTGCAGTATTGGAGAATATTGTGCAATTCGTGCCGCACCATGCCCTGACCAAACTTGTGGGCCTAAGTCTTGATATGTGCTATGTCGTGGCCAAGGCGGTGGCCGTTGCTGCGATGGCTGCGACTGCATCCGGCTCCGGCTTTCACCTCTGTACTCCTGTTGTGGGTGTGACAACAGTGATCGAAAGACGGTCGCTCACAGCCAAAGGTGAAAGTGGGGTAGACGGCCCTGGTGCCGCCGGGGTAGATCACGAAATGCGCTGGAACGACGGAATGATCGTGGCTAACGCGTGCCTACTGCGGATTGGCGATGCTGTGTTTGCCGCATTTGTGCAGCGCGCTTTTGATGGGTCGCTTCCCGTCTCGATTATGGATGCCGTGGTTCTCACTGTGACTGTTCTCACCAGAGAGTCAAGCCTTCTTACCACGATGAGTGACAGTGATGCATGGGAAGTGGCGTGCGACGACATGAACACGATTATTCGTCAGAATAATGCGGTGTCAAATCTTCTGGTAGACATGTCGTTCTGTGGCGTGGACCCAGTCCTTCACGATGCAATGTGCGCACGTCTGGCCCAGCGTGGTGCCATATGGGAGAACTCAATCGAGCACTACCTCTGCCACGCGGCCGAGGATTGCGTGGAGGCCGGAGTCATCCTCAGCTGGTTCGCTACGTTCGCGTACTACCACTCGAGTAAGGGAAGTCGCTCTCCAACTGAGTCCTGTGACAGCCTACAACACGTCGCTGATCAGGCCCAGTAGGTACCGAGGATGTCACGGGAAGGTGACGGCGAGCAGTGCAATAACGTCAATGATCTGTGGCCACGGCAGCACTGCAGCAGCACGTGAGGTGATGAGGTAGCCGAATTTCGCCGCTGGCGAGAGACCGCAAGAGGAAGTGCGCACAACGAAAGGGAGCTCTCTGATTCGATGGGGGGCTGCTGATTGACGCTAAGCTCGGAGGTTGCGAGCATATGTGTGTTGGGGGGGGGGGCACGAAGCAAAGGCGAGAAGCAGGCAGGTGCGCCCGTGGATATTCAGTGCCTGGGGTGGGCGTAATCCGCGGAGGCGTTACGCGTCCAGGTACTACGAGCGATACTTCTGTGTTTGTTGGTGGCTCACGAGCACGCAGGCTGCGCGTCGTCGCCGGTATCCGATCCCACCCAGGTCCACCCCATTGTTTAGCGATCCATTCCACCTGGCCTTCCTCCTCCGACACCCTTCTCACCCCGACCTGCTCCCGAAGCACACTCGTTTCAAGGACACGAGCGGCGCTCAGTCCATCATCATCCGATCGGCATGCTCACGCTCTGCCCGGTAGATCAGGCCCACCCGACGGCGCCGCCTTGTCACATCCATCGTCGCTGCTATGCCTGTGCCCGTCTTTTCGCAGCACCAGACACAACAAAGTTCAGCACACCAACGTGTGCTTGCATGTAGCTCGTTCTTGAGCACACCGTCTACCAGTGTAGGCAGCGGGGGTAACCGGGTGCATTAATATCGGGGAGCGCGTGTCTCGGGTATACGGCACCTCTGCTGCTGCTTGAGGGTGTACGACCGAGCGTGGGGAAAGATGCCGTACCACCGGAGTAGCACCTCACCAATGCGCTTGTACGTGCAAAACGTCGGGGGTGCCGTGGTGCGCGCGGCTGTGACACCTCACCGCACCGCATACGGTGGGGCTTTTAGCTGCGCGGGGCGGACCCGCCGGCAATCGCACCTTCCGCGCGGAGACTCCCGCGCGGGAAGAGAGCGCTTTGACATCCACGAGGCAATGCGCCGCGACCGTGAACGCGTTGAACGCGGCAAACACCTTCCGTGGAAAGAGCGTCTTGAGCTCTTACGTGACTATCCCTGGAAGTTCTTTATTGCATTTATGGTAGTCTGGACTTGGTTAGGAACGTACGTGGTCCCGTACGTGAAAAACATGAAACCTGGTGAGCTACCGTCACTAAGGAGCGGCATCGAGGTGCCGCATGAGCTTCGGGAGCGTGCGATGCCGATGCCGAAGTTCAAGCATCTCACACACGAGAGGCAGTCGAATTGAGATAGGCTCTGGCACTACGCCGGTGCCCACATCCGCGCGCCACGGATATGTGGTTGAGGGCGACCGGTAGGGTAGGGAGAGGGGGGGGGTGCCGCCCGAAGCGGGAGGCGAAGGAATGAGAAGAAGTTGGTGCAGGGCGCCCGTGGTGTTACAGTCGCAGCTGCTTGGTGCGAATGTGGAAGAGGTGTGCCTTGCGCTCTGCCTACGCGTACTGCGCGCAACTGACGCAGCCTCTGTCCGTCACTGCCCGCGCGACTTGAATTGGTGCTTCGCTCGGGATGTAGGGGGAAAGGGAGAATCCTCGCCATCTAGGAGGCGGTGGAGTAATCGATCACCTTCGAGCAATGAGGACGATGGGGGCTGGTTGGAAGGCGCTATGGGCGGCAGCATGCGTGGCGTTAGCCGTGCTCTGCTTAGTGCAAGGTGGCCGTGGCGTGGTGGTGGCGGTGGCGCCTGTCGATGCCCAGCTCTCGATACTGGACTACACCGTCACCCCGGTCCTCCGCAGCGAGGTGGACGATCTGCCAGCTGATCATTGGGGACGGTATGACCCTTCACCACGGGTGAAGGGAATTCGCGCGTTGGCCACAGAACGCCCGAGTACGGAAGTGTACTCATTCGTGCGGCAGCGGGTGCCGTTCTTTGAGCACCCGAAGATGCCGCTCTTCGTGAGCCCTCATGGATTTCTGTCCGGAACCCCGCACCCGCTTTGCATGCCGTTTTGTGGCGGCGAGGGCAGCGGTGTGCAGCCGACCCTGGCGTTTAGCCCTGCCTATCCTCGTGGCGGTGGTGGCGATGCTCCGCTAATCGGCCTGTTCGTCGACGACCTGAGCCCCTCCAGCTGCAGCAACAGCTCTGGGGTGTGTGGGGTGTTCGTGTGCGAGAAGCACGACGGTAGCAACGCGACGGACAGTGGCTGCCTTGGTGCTGGCGAGGGAAGCGCAACGCTGGTGGAGTTCGTCAATGTGCCGCGCACGCGGACGACCCCCACCGCCCAGAACCTCACTGCGCAGGTGGAGGTGTGGTCAAGCGGAACGATTATTTTCCGCTATGCAGAGCTGCCAGGCTCATCCAACACAACGACTCATGACCGTTCACCAGTGACCGACGACGTAGCGAATGTGTCTGTCGGTCTCATTTGGAGCCCCACGCGTCGCACCGTGGTCGTGGGCGCGGACAGCACGGTAGTTCTCGATGGAAATGTGTCTAGCCTTCACGCCGTGGCCGCGCTGCGCTTTGACCCTGTGGTGGATGCATGTGAGGCCAAAAACCACAGTGCGTGCCTTTCATGCCCCCGGCAGCGCGATGCACATGGCGATGAAGGTCCAGGTGATAACTGTGGCTGGTGCGTGGCGACGTCGATGTGCGTCAGCGTGCGGCGCCGAGGCAGTGGGTGCACTGGCAACGACTGGCAGGCTACCGAGTGTGACGGCACAGCCGTCACTTCTCTCAGGCGGTATGGTGCTACCCCGCCTGCAGCCAATGTGCTCCTCGAGCAGTACTGGGTCCACACACCCGTGTGGCCCAACCTCAGTGCCGTTGCCGGCGTATTCCCTGCAGTACAGCAGGTCCAAAGCGAGGCAATGGAGTTGTCGAGCGGCGACCACGCTGCTGCTCCCGTGGCGCGCGCTCAGCGATTCTACGCCGTCGATGTGGTGCGGCACGGGCCGGAATGGGAGGCTGTTCCCGTCGAGATGGCGCGTTTGCTCCCCGCAAGCACCACCTACCCGTTTCGAGTCGAGCTTCCGTTCGACTTCCCGCTGTTCTACAATCCCCCCTCTTTCAATGCATCGGATGCACGGGTATTGCGCGCCGTCTACCTCACCAGAGACCTATTTCTCCGGGTTTCAGAAGCTGCAACCTGCGCTCCGACGGGCTTCCAGTGCCTAGACGGTGGCTACGCCTTCTCCATCCTTCCACTCCTGACGTCAAATATCCGCGAGTCATCAACGGAAGTGCGAATCCTGTACCTAAACACATCCCGCGACGCGGGCGAGCTGTTCTGCGCCGACCCCGGGGCGCGCCCACCGGCTCAGCGCCACAAGCACAGCAGCAGCGACGACGACGGTGGCGCCAATGACAGCAGTGAAAGCGGGAGCTCGTCTCAGTGTCGATGTCCACCTGCTGTCGTCATCGAGGTGACTGCCCTTCCCCGAAAGATATACAACTCGGTGCACACGACTCAGCGGCGGTCGTACCAGGTCATTCTGAACGCCAACGGCGGTGTGGAAATCCGCTTTGGCCCGACAGATTGCCAGTCTACCGGCAATGACACTGCGTGTGGCGCTGATGAGCAGTCGCTCACCGCATTCCCTCCACCACTTATAGGTCTGACACGGCACAACATATCGGACCCGTCATCGGCACTAGTGCCGTGGGAGCTGGTGCGATCCGACACCACGCTGCGGTTCGAGCTCGTGCCGACCTGTGAAGACTGCGGCGTACACGGCGCGTGCGAAATGTCCACCCGCCAGTGTGTCTGCGACGCGGGGTTTAGCGGTACTCGATGTGACTTATGCGCGGTGGGGCACTACGGTCGATACTGTCGACTCTGCGAGGGATGCGCCAATGGCGGGCGATGCGATGAGGGCATCAATGGAACAGGTTACTGCATTTGTCAGCCACCGTTCAGTGGAGCGCAGTGTACCGTGCGCTGCGACGATGCGAGCTTGGCACAATGTGGAGGAAACTGTAGCCTCGCCGGTGGAGTGTGCGAGTGTGGTACGTGTACATGCCGCAGCGAACGTGGGTGGCATGGCCCGCGCTGCGAGCAATGGCAAGACCCGTGCCTCCGCTTTTCGCTTAGCGGGTGTGAGGTATGCTACGCACAGCGCCCGGGCGGACTCCACTGCCAGTTCTGCCACGACAGCACGTGCGTCACCGATCGTGGGGAGGAGAGCGTCGACATCCAGCAGAGCCGCTTTCACTGCTGGCAGCCGATGGATCGTCGCAGCTGCCACAATGCGGTGCAGAGTGTGCCAGCAACGGATTGGCCCTCCATCTTTTTCACAGCCATTGCGTCATTCAGCATTCCATTCCTTATCGCTATGGCTGCACTGCTGGTGTTCGTGGTCCGTGAGCAGCGGCAAGAGCGGCCACTTCTAGACGAGTGTGTCAATGGCATCCCAGCGTACATCCCCCGCCGCTGTGAGCGCCTGGTGGCTCCGTACAAGCTGATCGACCCGCATCGAATCCACCAAGGTGAACGTGTGCTCGGTATACCACTGCGCCAGATCAGCCTGCGGCGGTTGCACCGCCACCAGTCGGAGGTACACCCAGCCAGTGGCGAGACAGCTGCCATAACGAGTAGCTCTCACACCCCGATCCAGCCGCTGCCCAGGGAACAGTTCTGTGAGTCTTCGAGTCCTGCGAATTCTTCTGGGGGTGACGATAAGGCCTGCGTGAGTGGCCGTGATGGCGCACTGCCCAGCTGCACCCCTCGGCCGCCTGCGCTGCTGCTGCGGGACGGCGAGCTGGTTCGCTGCGCAGGCAATGGCGTTTCGGAGCCCCCACTGCACGGCTTTCACCCGCAGTAATATGAGACACATGCTGGTGCCCACAGGTGTCGGGAGAAATTTCAGTGAAGAAGGCGCGCCGCCGTGACTCTGGGAAGGGGAGGAGGAGCAGCCCTCAGCTCACCTTCACTGGAGCAAATCGTTTACGTGTCGGATCTGCCTCACGACCCGGCAAATCTGACGCAGGACCGTGCTGCGAGTGTCGCACACGCAGAGTCCCAAGCACCCCCAACACCACCACCACCACCACCACCACCACCACCACCCCCCTATCCCCGTTAAACGCACCCACACAAACACGTGTCATTGCGCTCAGGCAGGCATACGCTTCCACTTTGTAGGGTGCGGAGGTGTAGCTTTGTTTCCGCGGTGCACAAGCGGTTTGAATAGCGAATCACACCAAGGAAGTTAGAGAGAGCGACAGTAAAATAGCACGTCTTCTGAACACACATTCACGCCTCGTGCGGCGCATGGTGGTTGCATTCAATTTCGAGAGGCCGCGTGGGACTCTACAGGCAGCAGAGCGAAGTGGCAGCATCGATGCGCGCCGCTCGGTGTGTCGCTGGGGCTGAAGAGCTCTCCGTGGTGCTGATGCTGCTGTTGCTACTAATGGGGCCCCCAGAGTGTGTCGCCTTGACCGAATATGCCGCGGAGGCCCAGATCGTGACCTACACGGTGACGTATATGACAGCAGAGAGCATACAAAGCAGTCCTCCAGACCATTGGAGTCAGTACAACACCTCTCTCGACTCGAGAGAAAACGCGAGCGCCATGGAGTACGACGATAACGCCATCCACAGCCCTTTAGGATTTGACGCCCCGTTCTTCTCCCGGGATGACATGTCGTGGGGCATCGGCTCCAATGGATACCTGTCGCCGACTCCCGTCTCGATGTGCAACCAATTCTGCCAGGAGATCAGTTTCAACACGCTATACGGGACGCTACAAACGAGCCCGCACTACCCGTTCGGCGGTGCGAACTGGCCTCTCGTGGGGCTCTATGTATGCGACCTGAATCCACCGGCGAGCCCCACGTCCTCGATCCGTTTTGCCGTTTTCACCGCTAAGTTTTCCTCCGCAGAGCCCGTCACCGAAGTAGCCATTGTCGACTACGTGAATGTTCCGGTCGTGGGCGTGGACCCTGCGGCGGCAACTGTAACCGCACAGGTGGAGATGTGGCGCAACGGAACCATCATTTTTCGGTATAAGTCGATCCTAGACAGCGCCTCACTGCGGAATCTGTCGATCCCCCCCACTGTCGCACTCGTTCTGTCAGCGACCCGTCGCGTGGTGGCCACGCAACCGACGCTGGAAAACGGAATCCGGGCAATTCGCTTCGACCCTGTGCTGGACAAATGTGAGTCGCAGTACGCGACGGAGAGCGCGTGTCTCGCGGGCTCGAGTGGGGACACTTCCGGCACTGCGTGTGTTTGGTGCACAGCCATATCACGATGCATGGAGAGCTCGGTGGCCCCGACCTCGTGCCCACGCACCAGCATCGCTGGAGCTGAGGCGGTGGGGCAGCAGATGTACACTGTACAGGTCGAGCACGGTGCCGCACTTGAGACACTGAACAGCACGTCCTTCCGCAACTTCACCACCCCGAGCGTTGTGCCGTTCAACACCTCACTCGGTTTCTCTTTCCCATTTTTTTCACTGAATGACACGGTGCGAAGGACGGCAAACGTGTTCCTGACGTCCGCTGGGTTTATTTCGGTTTTCACGCCCGAGCAAGACTGCAACCCGATCTGGAGGGTGTGCCCGAATGGCAACTACTCCTTTGCCATCCTTCCGCTTGTCTCCGCGACCTCGATGCCGAGTCGGGGAATGTACAACATCGCGATGCTGGATGAGCGTCGAGCTGGGGCCCCGTATTGTACTCGGCAAACGGGTACGTGCCCACCTGCCGTCGTGTTTGAGGTGAAGCGGCTGCGTGCATACGTTTCCACCAATCCGTCTCTACGCGAGGTGTCGTACCAGGTGTACCTGGACGCCGACGGCGTGGTGGAGCTGCGCTACGGTGCACCGTTTGGAAACACCACCAACTCCACTGGCGGCAAGTTTCCCTTTGCACGGTACCCGTACGCGCACATCGGCCTATTCCGCCGTGGCGCCGATGACCCATCGACGGTAAGCGTTCCATGGGAAATGCTTCGCGAGGGAATCCGCATCACATTCACGCCAAACGCAAGGGGCTGTGACGACTGTGGTAGCGGTGGCACGTGCAGCGACTCACTGGCGACTGGAAACATGTCATGTAAGTGCCACACCGGGTTTAGCGGTGCGCTGTGCGACAGCTGCCTTCCGGGGTACTACGGAAGTGGATGCGCGCCGTGCCCACCATGTGGCGCCAACGGCAAGTGCGATGACACCAATAACGGCACGGGCGCGTGTTTGTGCGACGACGGATACGGTGGAAGCGCATGCGAGCTGCAATGCGCCGCAGGTCAAGAATCACAGTGCCAATCCTGCAACCTGCACCACGGATACTGCAACTGTGGGACGTGTGTCTGCCGCGATGGATGGAGTGGCCCAGCGTGCGACTTGGACCCGTGCATGGCACAATCATTAAATGGCTGCGCCGCGTGCGCCCAGCGTGAGGACCTGCAGTGTGGGTACTGTTTCGACTTCACGTGCGCGACGGTAAACACCTCGCGCCTGCACGGTACCACGGGCTATTCGTGCTCGTACACAACTACACATGCGTTAGAGCCAGGCCTCTGCATCGTGATGCCCCAGTCGCGACCGCGGCTAGACTACAGCTACTTTATTTTAGCCGGATCACTGATTCTTTTGCTGCTTCTGGTGATCGTGTTGGGAGCTGTTTGCGTCTTAATGGCTCGGGAGCGAAACATCTTCGACGCTCACGTTGCGGAGGCCAGTGGTGGCATTCCTGCCTTTCGCAGCCGCCCGCGTGAGCGTGAGGTCATTCAAGTGCTTCTCATAACGGAGGCAATGCGAAGCAAGCGGAAGGATGCCAGGGTGCTCGCAGTACCCCTGAAGCAGGTCCCCCTCGACAAGCTCCATGCCATCCAGTACGGCTCTAGTGGGGACGTGTAGCTGCCCTGCTTCCGATCACATTTATGTGTCTTTCCTCCTCCCCACCCCACTGAACCACACCACCTTCCTCTCCCCTCCTCCATCGTGGCACCTTCTTGTGCGCCCGAGCGCGGCACGGGCTCATGTTTGGATGTGTGCTTCTGGCTGCCCAGAATGCGGCACCTCAACGGATGCTGTGGGCCGTCCACTTTGGCGTATTTCAGATAGCAAGGGCCCAAAGGTCGCGCTCAGTCGGGCACACCCGCTGCACCGTCTCAACAACGCTGCCGCTTCCCACCATGCACGCGTTGTAGGGATCACTAAAATACCCAAGTACACGATGGGAGGCACAGGAGGCTAGTAGGCCGCCGCACGCACGTGTGTCATTGTAGAGAGGCTCGGTCAATTCTCCAAACACATTTCCGCCGTGACAGCCACAACTGGGTGACGAGTGGGCTACAAGGAACAGTATCCGTAAAAGAGATTACTGCTTGTGTGACATGTTGCTGTACATGGCGCGGCGGGTAATACACTGCAGAGGAGGCTCATGCGCTACGGCTGTGAGCCCAGCCGTGGCCTCCCTGCTTCTGCTGCTGCTGCTGCTTACCGCGACTACCGCGGAGTGCACTGAGCAATTCATCAAACAGGCGCTGCATCGTGGCACCTCAGCGATGAAAGCGGACGCGCTAGCCGATCAGTTGCTGCATGACACACTGACGGGTGTGGCGGGTGCCGGCTTGGAAGGCGAGACGTGCAATGTCAGAGTCCACATGGAATGGACAGCGCAGGTAGGCAGCGGCGTGTTCGCGACGCCGCACATTGTGGACCTGCACAACGATGGCAAGAAGGAAATCCTGGTTCCAACAGTCACGCAGTTCCTCGAGGCGCTGGATGGAGCCACCGGCGAGGATGTCAGTGGGTTCCCTTTTGCGCACCCACGGTTTCACTCGTACGCGAGTCCACTGCCAGTGGACATTGACGGTGACGGTGAGAAGGAGTGGCTTGTTTCCATGTACACTGGCGAGCTAATGCTCTTTGGTGACGACGGAAAGGCCCGAGGAGCCATCAAAGTGCCGCCGCTCCCGTTGAAGAAGGACTGGCGCGCCCGGAACCTGACTGCGGCGGAGGCAATGACGTGGAGACCACGAGCGCCTGCGGTCAACGGCAGTCTAGCGGAGCAGATGCGCATTCGGCAGACGCTGGACTGGACGGAGACGAGACGAGGGCGAGGCGTGGGGCGCGCGAGAGCTGACGCCAATAGTCCCAAGGACGTGGGCCGCTCCACGCAACTCCGTGCCATGCAGGTAGAGGAAGTGGACAAAGGTCTGCTCGGTGATGCGGAGGTGGGCAGGCACGGCTGGTACGACCGAGAGTACGGCGAAATACGCGACGGATTGGAGGGATACGACGACAGCTACGACGTGGCCGAAGACATGTACGAGGATGACAACGGTGAGGACTTTGGTGAAGGCTTTTACGAGCGTCACCGCTACCCTACCGGCCAATACGAAGGGGGCCAGGATATCGGCCCCCATGGGCGCCTCAGTCCAGAGGCGTACCGCTCGATGGATCTGCTGTGGCACCAGGACCTGTACAAGAGTCGTGGCAACTATGAGATGGAGCAGGACGTGTTCGTATTTAAGAACATTCGCAGCAGTGTGGATGTGGAAGTGGCTGAGGATGAAGTCTTGGTGGACCCGCACATCCTCTCGACACCCGTGGTCGTGGACGTCAACGCCGACGGGGACGTTGACGTGATGGTACACGTGAGCTACTACTTCGACAGGGAGTACTACAGTCAGCCGGAGAAGCGAGGGGCGCTGCCGGAGGATGTGGATATCGCAGAGTACGTCGCCTCGGCTCTGGTGTGCATGAACCTCGTCACGGGGGAGGTCAAGTGGATTCAGATGCTGCAAATCAGCACGCACCACGATGAGCAGCCCGCGTATGCCCTTTCATCCCCTCTGATCGTGAACCCAAACGAGGACATGCTTTTCGATGTATTCGTGACGACCCCCGCGGGCTACGTTTTCGGGTTCGACGGCCGTGGTGTGGCGCTGCGGGGATGGCCAAGGCGCATGGGGCCGCTTTCAGCATCATGCGCAAGCGAGGACGTCGACGGTGACGGCAAGGTCGACATCTGCGTAGGGGACATCAAGGGGACCGTCGCGTGCTTCACCGGCACGGGGGAAACAATATGGGAGCGACAGGTGTCAGGTGCCGTTACAGACCGGGTGACCTTCGGGGACATCAATGGTGACGGCTTCGTAGATTTGGTGGTCGGGACGGCTGATGGAGAAATCTACGCCCTACATGGACGAACTGGTGCAAATGTTCCACGCTTCCCATACCACGCCGGCGGGGCCATTCTGGCGTCGGCACTACTCGTGAATCTGAATAGCACGGCGGAGCAAGGTTTGGATGGACTACACATCATTGCAACCGCCGGCGATGGTGTGCTTTACATCGTCAGTGGCACCACCGGGTGCACTCAATTCATCGACATCGACGAGAAGGCGAGTGCGAGTGTGCTTGCTGATGACCTCACCGGCAACGGCAAGCTCGACCTGGTCGTTAGCACGCTGAGTGGGACAGTCATGGCTTTCGAGACAGATACACCGTTTCACCCCCGTAAGGCGTGGTCGAGCAAGACCAAGAGCGTTAACGGGGCCACAGCCAGTGAAGGCTACGTCGCAGTTTACATCCACCCGCAGAGTCGAGGACCATACGACGTGCGCGGTGACACTTTCTCGCTGACGTACGTCATCGAAGACCAGCGCCGATCGGCTCATGCAACGCCGCGGTACCACGGCTACTATGCCGTGAGTATCTTTGTTGGTACTCGCGTCCTCGTGCTGCGCAAAGTCCACAGCTCCCCTGGGACGTACAAGGTCACCCTGCGAGCACCACTGGAGCGCATGTACGCGTCAATCCACGTGGTGATGACGTTGAGGAGCGGTCAGGTGTACCAGGACAGCATAGCGCTCAGCTTCAACATGCACTTCTTGGAGACCATCAAATACTCGCTCATCATTCCGTTTCTGTTTGTGATAACAGCCCTCGCATTCGTGCGTAAGAAGCATGAGGTCCCCGTCGAAGCGTATGAGCACTACGAGCGATATCACCATTAGTGGACTGAGACCAGTTGTGGCGTTGCAGTCGTCCCAATACGGAGTGGAAAGGAGGTAGATTTGAGGAGTTGCACCGTGGTGCTAGTCGGCCCACTTAAGTGGGGTGTGTGCACTGGTGCTGGTAGCGCAGCAGCGTCTGTAGTGCGCCGAACCTGAACGCGATCCAACGGTGTCGAGAAGGATGGGAATTTCATGGTTCAAGGAGCGACGAAGCAGGGAGGAGCCTTGCCCGTGAGGTACCCCCCGACGTGGTGCCGTGCAAAGGTAAACTGCGTAGGGGGGGGGGGCGGTGCTGTTTTTTCCGACTAGATGGCGGCTATGCATCCATTTTGGCCGAGTGGGTAGAACAGCAAGGGCGGTGACAGGGTGTCCTGTGGCGTTTTGGAGGGAAACGGAAAAGGTGGTGGTGGTGCGATGAGGGGCAAGGATGTCTCTAGCGTGTCGTGGCGCGGCGATGCAGTGTTGCATGGTAGCTACTGCGACAGGCGGGCATGAGGTCTGCATGTCTCGCGTCTGCTAGGCCTGAAGATGCACCGCAGCCGAGTGTTGTTTCCATGCGAGCGGTCAGTGGCATCTTCAGGCAGCTTCTGTCCAAGCACTCACTCGCACACACCTAAAGCGGAGGCGCCGTTAACCGGTTATAGACACGCACCTACCACTGGAAGTCATGCTGCGTATCTCCGTAGCCCTTCGGCAGCTTCAGCGGCACCACTTCTCCGAAAGCATCGGCTACAGTGCGGCGTTCTCTACCCCATCTGAGCGCGTGGCGAGTGACTACACAGTGGCTACCGCAGCGTATTCCTCTGCGGCGCAGTCCATTACGCGACGGAAAGGTCACATGGCTCGAAATGCAGAGTACAAGCGTCGCATGCGTGCGATCGGCGCCCAGCAGCGCTGGAAGCTGGGGATGATGAAGGAAACGTGACGGCAGCACTACGGGTGGAGCATTCGGCGTGGATGAGGTACCGAGTGAAGCCTTGAGCACCCGCTCGGTGCGCGGGGTCCACGTGAGGAGCGGCGCAGCTGGTTTCGGAGTGGGACCCAACACGAATTCGCTAGAGAGGGGAGGGGGGGGGGTGAGAAAGGTGAGAGGCGGATAGCGGGACTGGCATGCCGGTAATGACGGAGAGAAGAGAGGTCGTAGAAGCGATCGGCTCGACTGTCTTGCGGGATACATCGCCCTCATGAGTGAGATGCAGCGCACACGCACACTGTGTGAGCCGTGCTGAGTGGTGAGACTGAGGAATCGGGAAGCGACTCTAGAAACGGAAAGGTCAGACACAGGGCGCCGTCCTTCACCTCCTCCCGATACCCTCTCACGATACGCGCAGACCCGTTGGTAGGGCTACACTCGCCGCTGCTGGCGGTACACAGGCCGTAGGAAAGGACCGACAGGTCGAAAACGGATGGAGCTTTCGCCACGCTCCTTCGCCTCAGGGTGGAACGCGGTCTTTCACTGCCTGACACCCAAGCACGCCGGCAAACTGCTGAGTGTGGTGCTGCGCCGGCTACTTCGAACCCAAAACAGCAGTCCCACATCACCAGGAATCGGTCCCGGGGAGCTGACCTGGTCGCTGCTTAGAGGAGCCGCACGCGGCCCCGTTGGGGACCTGGAGCGCACCACTGTAACGTGGCAGGCTCGAGAGGCCATAGCCCACTTCATCTACCTCCTCGCCGTCAACGCGTGCGCGGTGGACCTCGACAAAGCTGTGTTCCTCAGAAAACTGAAGCGTCAGGCAGCACGTGCCTTGCCGTGGATCACAGCGCCTCTTGACGACGAGCACTACGACGTCCTAGGTGGGGCAGTAGAGCAGACGTGCTGCTCATCGGCAGAGCTGACCGCAGCCCATCCGTGGCTATGTGTGGCTGCCCCTGAAGTCTTCGAGCATGTTGCCTGTGGTGGAACGTCCTCCATTGTCATGACTGGCACCGTGGCACAGCCGTTTACCGCCAGTGAATCGCATGTGGAAGCTTCCCTCGATGCCTTTGTGGCTTAATATAGCATCTGGAACCGACGCTAGTGGCGAGTGACTTGAGGCGAGGGGGGGGGGGGAAGGACAACGCCTTAGTCGCGTAGTGTTTCGCATGCCCATGCGCCTGCATCGCTGCCAGGCATGCATCAACGCGGGCAGTGGAAAAGGCGTTCTTGAATGGGCACCACGGGCCGCGTAGCAGCTGCCCTGCTTGCGGCGGCGCTTCCGCTCCGTCGTTGCGCATCGAGAACTCCGTGTCTGAGATGCGTCCTCCGAGGCCTTCGTCTCCGGACCTCACGTGCTCCTGCACCCGGAGAGGTGCCTACACGCTGTCAACTTCCCCACCCTGGGGACCGCGCACACCTCCACGACAGCTGCCGCAACACCACCTCCCACCCCACCCAAGGTGCACGAGTCTCCTGCCGCAATGCTTGCGTTGGGCATTGAGGGAAGTGCAAACAAGATTGCCGTTGGTATCGTCTTAAGCAGCGGTGAAATCCTTGCAAATGTGCGTCGCACGTTTATCACCCCACCGGGAACTGGTTTCTTACCACGCGAGACGGCCCAGCACCACACCGAACATGTGTTGGAGCTGCTGCAGGAAGCATTTCGTGCAGCTGGTAAAGGGCCCGGTGACATCCACTGCATCTGCTACACCAAAGGTCCTGGGATGGGCGCACCGCTCTCTGTGGGCTGCACGGTAGCACGAACGCTGTCACTTCTATGGTCAGTTCCACTGGTCGGCGTAAACCACTGCGTTGGCCACATCGAAATGGGCCGCCTCGCGACGGGCAGCGCCAATCCAGTAGTCCTCTACGTGAGTGGGGGTAACACGCAGGTCATCGCGTACGCAGAGAAGCGCTACCGAATTTTTGGCGAGACGATCGACATCGCTGTGGGAAACTGTCTCGACCGCGTGGCGCGCCTGCTTGGCCTGTCCAACGACCCTGCGCCAGGGTACAACATTGAGGTTGCTGCGCGAGCCGGGCAGCGGTTACTTGACTTGCCATACTCCGTGAAAGGAATGGATATGTCCTTCAGTGGCATACTGTCACAAATTGAAATGTACGTCTCACATCCTCAGTTCGAGGCGCTGATGCCGACAGACCCTTTGGCGCCACTGAAGCGTAGACGGCCGGGTCAGCCGCCGCCACTACCGTTCCATGGCACGTACACGGCAGCTGACGTGTGCTTCTCGGTGCAAGAAACCATCTTCGCGATGCTCGTGGAGGTGACGGAGCGGGCGATGGCCCAGTGCAACATCAACGACGTCCTGATTGTCGGGGGCGTTGGATGCAACACTCGACTACAGAAAATGATGGAGGCGATGGTGTCTCAAAGAGGCGGGCGCTGCTTCGACATGGACGAGCGGTATTGCATCGACAACGGCTGCATGATTGCCTATGCAGGTCTTCTCGAGTTTGCGCAGGGCGGGTCGACACCGCTGAGGGATTCGACGGTCACACAGCGGTTTAGAACCGACGACGTACATGTGGCGTGGCGGGACTGAGATTGTGAGACTCAGCACAAGTGAGGACACGACGGCGGACTGAGAGCCAACGGGCAGCAGCACTAGGTGAGGCGGCGATGCGGGAGTGCCTGGAGGGCTCAGGTGGGGTGCGGTGTGGTGCAGCGGCGAAAGGGGCCTGCCGGTTGGTGCGAGGGGGGCACCATGTGGTTCTGTGTGCCGCTCGCCGCCACGGTGCCCCCGTGCGATTCTCCCCCACCCGGCGTCGCGGCGACTACGCGTCGGGGGGTGCCGGCGCCCACACACGCTCTCGCTTCATGCGCCGGCCGCCGGGTCCGTGGCCATCGCCACTGCTCTCCCGCCTGCGTCGACTGGCCAGGTGCATCCCTCCCCCTACTCACGACGTCCGCGGGCCTTGGCACGAGGACTGCACACGGAGACACCGCATGGAAGTCGCATCACACCGAGCCACAACCGTATTCCCTCATTGCCCGCCAACGGTGGTGCTTCTCCTCCCTCCCCCTCTCTATTTCTCTTTCTCTTTCTCTTTTGCTCCTTGTACGTCTCTTGACCAATTTCCTGCGTTGAACGCAGTGCGCGTGGCGCGGTGCAGGCGGGGAGAGGCATGGGAGGGTTGGGAGCAACCCACCGCGCTCTCCGCAGACGAGGCAGCTGGAGGTGAATTACACAATTCGGCTGGGAGCACGAACCGAGGCGATGGGATGCTACCTGTCAGCGGACGTGGGGCAGTCGCGCCCGCGGGCGCAACCCTCCCCGACATCTCGCGTTGAAGGCGCCAGAAACAGTCATTTGCGGCAGGCTGCAGCGCATCCGCTACGCCAGCGGCCTGCGCCAACAAAGCCGGCCGAAAAAACTCGCGCCAGCGGAACGCGCAACTCGCTTGATGACGGGTCTGCGGGCTCTAGCAGGCGCCGAAAACCAGGTGAGAAGAAGCGGCGGTATCACGGCGGCAGGAGTCGGCCTAAGCGCCGCCACCACCACACCAACAGCAGCAGCGCCGGCAACAACAGCGGCGACTCTTCCACACAGTGGACGTCAAAAAAGTCCAGCAGCGCCCACGGTAGCAGGTCGACTCGGCGGCGTGAGAAGGACAGGGGTCGGGCGAAGAAGGACACGGTCACGGAAACGCCATCCGCAGGTCAGAGGTCCACCGTGACGGATCTGGAGGATCGCAGCTTCCTTGCTCTGCTCCACGACGAGAAGTACAAGGGGTTGCGGCGATGGATCGACCAGATCGACAAGGACAACCTCTCCGATCCGCAGGATGTCACTCAAAAGGTGCTGCACGACGACTCGAGGCCGACTCTGTCCTAGTTGTTCCGGTGCCTACGCGGTAGCATAGCGGTTTGCTTGTGCCCCAACCCATTGGCGTTCCAGCGCACCCTGTTAAACAATGTCCATTTCATGTAGATCAGCCTTAATCCTATAGAGAAGGCATCTGCGCTCCCACCGCAGCAGTGACTGCCTCTCACTCAGAGCTACAAAACACGTGTGACATACAGCCCTGCGTCATGCCACCCGATACCGTCCCTCTTCCTCCCTCCTCCCTCCCTCTTCAACCCCCTTCTTCCACCCCCTGGTTGCTGCTCCCATGTCAACGTCAGGGCGCTGTGGCCCAGTGCAGTAGTGCGTGAAGCGATGTGCCAATGCGATAGCCCTGACTCGTGCGAGTTCGTCGTAGCGACATGGATGGTGGCGGGACAGGGAAAAGAGTCCTACTAGCACGAGCAGGGCTGCGAGTTGCACCAAAGTGCCTTGCGCACCACCTTCCTTTGCAACCACCCTCTGGGCGACACTCAGTGGGCACCCTAGGCCCATGCACGCACGCCACGGGTGTACAGATCGCGGCACGCGGCCTTGACGGCCCGCGCTTTGTACACCTTTCTCGTTCCTTCTCTCTTATTCTCTCTCTCCCCCCCCCTCTCTCTATCTACCCCTACCTCTACCTCTACCTCTATCTCTGTTTCACAGCCCTGAAGCATACCCATCCCCGAATCACACCCATACCCGGCCCTCTTCCGCAGAACGGCATGCAGACCGCAAGCAGCAGCAGCAGTGTCCGCGGGCCAGGTGGTTCGCATCACCACCACCACCACCGCCACGGCAAAGGTGTCGCGACGGTGGAAACCTGGGTAAAAAACCACCCTCTCGAGGGAGATGACATTATTACTGGATTCTACAGTTTTCTGCTTAAGCGCAACGCCAAAACGCTGAAACCGTGCCGCGGCGTACTTGTCCCGGATACCATCGTCTTCGAGCATAACTTTCCGCGAGGGTGGTACACCACCGACATAAAGTCGCGTGAAGTGACCAAGAAGCAGGGCAGGGACCTTGACACGGCAACCATTCTCAGGAGCTTCTCTCGGAGACCAAGCGGTGACGTTCAAGTGCTTGCGTCGTATATCAGCACAAAGGAGGTTCACGATGGGTGTGGTGAAGGTGATGTCACGGTGGAAGTTGAAGTATTCAACGAGGATACTATCGCAGACTTCCTCGCGAGAAAGGTGAAGCACGAGGGCGTGCTCCAGCGCTTCATCGTCCCCAAGGGCTATAAGAACACCGTCATCGAAGCCGTTTGGACCCCGCGTGTGTGCATGGTGCAGCGCCGCACAAATGTGCACAGCATCCGAGACAAACTGCGTGGTGAGACGGATCCGTACTCGCTCGTGGTCACGTACGAGGGTCCAGAGTACCTCAGCGAAATGGGCACCGTCTCCGGGAACATCGCGGAGGAAGTGAAAAAGATATGCGGCAACATTGTGTCCCATTTCTACTACACAGAGCACAAATTCATCACACGCATGGTGCTGTACTTCAAAGTGGACCAAAGCGACCGCATCTGGTTTCTGTGGTGCTCCTGCCTCCGCGTGGCGGACCGCAACGGGGCGAGTCAGCTCCCTATCAACTTGGCGACAACGTACACGACGCCAGTCAGCGATGCAAACACCGTCGAAAACGAGGAACGGCTGCTTCTCTCCGCGGACAGGGAGTACTATCATCTAACACATGACGAGCTATTCTCGGAGCAGTACTCGAAGCGCGGTAACGGCTACCCGGAGCTGTTAAAAAGCATGCTGCGGGCGCAGGCAGAGGCGGCGGCTGCACCAGGTGGTGTTGCAGCTGGGCAACACCCCGGCGGTGAGTTGGGTCTGCTGCATGGCGGAAGTGGCAATAGTCGCATCGACACCACCGAAGATGCAGCTCGCGCCCTTCAGCGGGACCGTGACGATGCCAGCGACCGGCAATGGCTGCTTGACCACCCACACTGCGCTGAGAAGTACAGCGCAATCTGTGCACGCAGACAAATGGCAACACAGGCGATGGGGGATGCTTTCTATAGGGCTATGGACCACAAAATGCTCCCCTCGGCTATGCCATTCGACTTCACTGTGACAGAAGTCATTGCAAATGCCTGTGGTGGTAGCGAGGTGCTTCTGGACATGTTCCAGGCTGCAAAGATCACCCTCCGCGGGACTGACGAGGCAACCAAGGCAATGGTATTTCGCATTCCCGACACACCACAGGTTCCGCTGGCAAAGGTGAGTGAGGACGTCGAGGGCCGCATCTATGCGTACTACCGGCGACTCATTGACGAGCTCAAGCAAGACGCCTTCTCACCAATTTGAGAGATGCATCGCCACGACTACGTGCAACCGGTCACAGCTGCCATGTACACGTTTAGCAGAGTGCCCATTGCGTATGTAAATCTTTGCTTCCCTCTCCATCACGCATCACCACCTTTCCCACTGCTTCGTCATCGCCATGCACCACCCGCTCTAACACACCCCACCTCTTCCTTCCTCTCTGCCCACTCATTAGCGGGAGCTCGGATAGGGGTCGCTCATATGCAAGTTACCCGTATATTCATGCCGCTCACTCGCAAATGGCGTGCCTGTGGACATTCGCATGCTCCACCCCTCTTCCGTACTTTTCACCTCAGTATCCTTTCCCTAGGTCTCGTGAGTATCTAGTTGTCAGTAAGGGGTGCGGAAGCGGCTTGCTGCAAGGTTGACGCCGAAGAACCCACACGCGCTCGGGCTGCAGCGGTCGTAACGTCAGCCCGTGGAGGCTACTCTTTTCGTATCCGGCGGTAGTGTTGCGCGGCCGTAACTTCAGAGGCTCACCGTGAGGATAGATGATCGAAGCGCTGAAGGCTAGCTTGCCTCGCTTCTTTCATGGGCAGCATGATCGATATTAACGAATTTCTCGGTATATGCGTGGGCAAGCCCTGCTTTCTCCGCGGCGCAGGGGTGATCATAAGTGGTGCGCGTGAGAGTGGCAAGTCTTCCATGGCGTTCCAGGCAGCAATCACTGCAGCGCAAAGTGGAAGGCGTGTCCTGATACTCTGCGCTAGGCAAGTTGTCTTGACGAAAGTACCGCGGCCGTTCACACCCCTTGACAACGTTTCCACCGATGATCTTTGCCGTGTCGAGTTTGCATACGTGGCGGATCTTCGGGCAGTGTGTGCACAACTTGCGATGATTTCCCTGGGATCAGCCCCTTCCCTCGTGATACTGGACGATGATGGGCTCATAGAGGCGGACCCTACCGGCCGCCCGCTTCCTTGCATGCTCTCGGCGTTGGTAAACGTGTGGGAGTGGCAGCAGCGGAACGGCGGCA